>JWHW01035263.1:364391-377700 GCA_000931545.1 Papilio glaucus | reverse complement strand
AGCCGTAAGATAAACAATTAGTTCGCCCCGGCCCCACGTTCCCGGCTTAATTATTATATCAAAAACTGCGCCAGCTACTACAATATGCCTTCTCCTGTCTCGCTCGCAACGCAGGATGCTCCACGCCATCGCCAACGCCGGCGATTAAACACGATTCTATGCGAGGGCTCGTATTTTTATTTTACGGACGCTTAAGTAGGGCCACCATGCGTCACGTCAATGTCCTTTCACCTACGAGTTTCGAGTATTACGAGCAGTAGTGGCACTTTACTGCAATAATACCGTACAGTAACATAAATATAATATGTTATTATATATTTCACACAAAGCAATTTAAGTAACAGTTAAATATTAATGTTTCATATTGAACATTGTAGCTTGCACTTGTATTAGATTGTAACAAAAGTTATGGACATATAAATAGACTCCATTACATACATTGTCATGTTATAATGTAGAACCTAAATGTAAGTATGCACATTCATTAAAAAAAATCCAATTTAAGAAAAATTTAGTAAATGCACGCGTTCTTCCTACTTCACAAGCTTGATACGACAATGTCGTTAACCCCTTTTCGGTAGTTCGTCACTTTATTGATGGCCACCCTACACTCGACCTATATGCCACGGTGAGATGCGAGAAACAACATTGAAAGCGGGGGCAGCGGGGTCTTTAATTTCTTTTCTACGCCGCTGGCGAGGTCGTCCCACGTGAGACTGGGATGACGACGCTAAAATGATGTGCAGAGTGAAAAGAATATTTCATTACGGTGTAATTATGTACTCACCGCCGATACTTGCCTTGTTGAGGACATAACTTATAATGTCAATGTAAGAGCCAATGACTATGTCAATGAGATTGTTTAAAGTGAAAAACATGAGTAAAAAAGTATGAGTAAAACATATTTAAGCTTTTTTTCCTGCAGGTTCAACTTATCAATCTGACCGGGAAGTTTCCCACAATCAAGAGATGGCAAAAACGCATACATTTACATACCGAGCAATTATGACAGACTACACTTTTCTTTAAACGGAATAATGAAATACTACGTGTTCACTACGCGCTGCGAGTATCACGAAGTTCGAGCAAAGCTTCTCAAATGAAGCCGTGAGAACTCTTTGAGCACGAAGGCCGCTTGCTATAGACACGAGCAATGCAATTTTGATGAAAACCAAGGTAACGGCAGTGAACTAACGAATAAACGAGTAAAGCATACAGAGGCAAAGCAACGCAAGCTATCCGACGATCCTCCATTTGTGAGAACTAGCAACAAGTCTTTGCTTTGTTTAGACGATAAATGATTTTACTAAACCTGAACATAGTCTTTGAGCATTCATGATCAATCGTATTTGTTTACGAGTTTTAATCCAGCTATGCTTATTTAAATGTTTGAAGTAGCCCTTATTAAGCATAACTTTTACAACGTACTATAAACAACGAAGGCGACGTCACCAGCATTCACAGTCACAGTTTAACAAGCAAATTGTCCATCTCTCGAAATTAATGCGATACTGCCGTTTAGTGCAAACGCCTTGCCACCAAATAACTGACGACAAACTTCCCTCGTTACTACATAACAAATAGTTGCGTCATGACTTCACTCTCGAGCAATTAAAGCGTCCGTGTCCATATTGCAAATGAGCAGTTACAGAATTAATTGTATTTTGGCTTATCTTTAGATAAAAAACTAGGCTTAAATAGAATCAACCATGCCGTCTGACCTATTTCATCCCCAACGTAATATAGTTACCCGTACTTCATTAAAACTTTATTTCAACCCTCTGAAGTTGATTTAATAAATAAAAAAAATACTCTTAGTATTCCTACTTTAATTATTAATAAAGAGAACTAATTAACTTTAACCATATTTCTCCCCCACCGAACTATTAAGGCCTACCTTTGCACCGACTCTTTGAAAATGAACTAAGGCAGCATAAAGAAGTTTTCTTGGTCTTTAGGCAGCACTTCATTAGCTACTTAAGATTTTTTAATAACTAGAGGATTGCGGTCGTAAACATTTTATTTTAAAGAAAGAACGGGTGTTCTTTTCCTTGAATATGTTAATAAGTATAATCGACTGGAGAAAAAAGAATTCATATTTTTATTTTTTATAGCAGATGTGTTTCAAACGTTTCGGAATATTAAGCGTAAATTGCGTTCGCTGTTTAAACAGTTACCGAAAATGCCAGCTATAAAATTGTTTGACATGTCGTTTAGAAACGTGTTTGAATGAGGAGGTTAAGTGTTACAATAAACATTAATAAGTTCTAGATGATAGTTTGGCGTGACGACCACAATCCGTATCGAACTTGGCGTTGAGTTTCGCAATCCCGTGTATTCCGTAATCACCGTACACGAATCGGACAAACTACTGATGCACGACACCGGCATCAAGACCCGTTAATTTTGTACGTACTCGCAGACAGACGAGTCTTCCACCGTCACCAAAATCCAATCCTAAATTAAATTGGGTTTTTTAAAAATAAGTTTGTCATTTACAGGGTAACAAGTTGACAACTACAATATCAATTTAGTTCGGTTTTAATCATTAAAAGCAATGTTAAATAACATTAACAAATTTGACACTAAGTAACTCATCACTTTTGGGTATCGTCAATTACAAGGTCCGCTAGGGAGTTCATCGCGTTATATATCTCACCATATTTCCCGCAGCCAGTGACGTATTTAGTGTAGCGGTTTCATTTTTTATTTTAAAACAAATTTGATATTTACTAATAGAACCCACAATACCTGTATTAAAAATTTGTTTGCACAATGTTTATTGTGTATAAAATCTAATATAATTTAATTAAAATAAACTGTCACTGTTTTATTGACTACTTTTTATGAAATAAAGCGCAAACGAGCGTATGTCTTATTTGATGTTAAACGACATATTCAAAAGAGTTTACTGGTTTTAAATAACTACATAAGGAGGAAAGAAGAATCCTAGGCATTTGACCATTGGAACTCAAGTAATGAACATTAATATAAAGGCAATTTGTAATAAAAAAAAGTTGAGAGTATCGCACGTCGTAACACCATCGATCACTGTAAGCAACACGTAGCTAGAAGTCCATAATTAGAGACACGAACAAGCCGTAACTCTTCTTGTGGCAGACGAGAGCCCGCGCCCCCTTTGACCTTACACTTACTGCTCGGCTCGTCTAGCGGTAAAGGTATTTATTACTTGAGCAATACTCTCAAAATTTCGTCACATAAGCGGTCCCTCAATGTACTCTGTGTACGCATAAAATTAGATACAACTTTTTGATACATGCTCTATATAAGATCCAAATTTAACACAGTCCTACATCAAGCATAAATCTTAGGTAGTAATTTGTTTTGTACATGGATTTGAATCGTCTACCTTCCATTCGACCAAATCGTTACTCAATCGCTAGACTATTTACTCATCATCGTGTTAAGGATGAAACAAACGATAGCCTGTCGTAAATAACTTTATAATATATCGTACGTTCAAAATATGATCACTAGATTTGAGAAAAGAAATAAGAAAACATTTAACTACCGTCAATAAACGTAGCAAAGTTAACTTACTGCTCATGTTAATGGATCGTGGTCTTATAAGCCGAGCATAGTGCAGTATAATATTAAAGGTATGTTCAAGTTCTCAAGCCGCCTCTTGTCATAAATTTTGCAAAACCTATTTACACGTTGTTGAACACGGGAGCCGGGGGTTGGAGTTCGCAAGACGTCTGGTACTACGGTGAATATCAATCAGGGACGCCGAGTGCTCTCGAGAGCCACCAGCGCTACGGAACAATGCGAAATTAAGTGCATTGGGTACATGCACGCATTGTACGACACTAAAAGTACGATTCCCGCCACTTACTAACCTCACCCTCTAACGAACCGCGTAATTAAACGTGCAAATAATAAAAATACGAGTATATGTAAATCTCAAATCAAAAAATGTGACACATTAAAATTCGTGATAAGAACTGTGAAACAGCCCCTGACCACGCGACGCGGTACATTCCTAAATGTAACTCGTCAATCAACAGTAATGTGGCCGTGTTATTTAGATATTGATCGCGTCGCGAAATAATAAGATAATATCAACTGTAACTGAAATAGAACATGCAGTGCCTTACTATGACATCTTAACAGCTATAGGCTTGCCTCAAATAATGCAAAAATAAAAAGCTTGTTATAATAACGAACCGTTTGGGGAATATGTCTATGGACACGAATTACTGATTGTGGGTCCTTTTCGTTGCATTTAGGCAGCAGAGTAAATGAGCGCAGTCAAATCACAATCATAATGAAAGCCTACGGTCGGTGGGCGCGGGCTGGGGTACTCGTGCACCGAACACGGCATACTGTTTACATTTACAACGCGTTAGATCTAATTATAAGTGAGATGCGCTTGCAACACTTTCGAGTCACAAAACCTTCGTTCGATTTAAAAAAAAATAATAAAATATATTTAAGTCACAAATTTTTAATTCGAATCTAGTCACTTATGAATATATGGCACTAAGCTTACGCCAAGTTCCTTTCGTGATTTAATAAGGTAAGTGAATGTAATATATTTGTTTCTTTTTAAATAGAGTATAAAGACGTAACGGATTTTTTGTATAAGATAAAAATACTAGCAAATTTTATGAACCTTTAATGGCTCTTCTTAATATTTCAACTGACCTACTGCAATGCAACTGAATATGATTGGACTAGGAGACTAATATTCATCAACTATGGCCGAACGCTACGACCGGACCGCAGTCCAGAAAACTTAAAAAGAAGTTTTTACAGTTCAGTGCCTTTATATCGATAGGTAAATGGTTCACAATTTCGAGGGTTTTTAACTTATTACGCGGAACTCTAATTATATTGCTTTAATTAAATTAGCCTACTTGAATCATTACATTATAAGCTTTCTTCCAGTAAAAGACCCATCCATAGAGTTTGGATTGAACAGTGATCTTATACAAGCATTCGTCTCTTTATAAAGATTCTACTGCTTGTGTTAGAATTAACGGGGCCTACTCAGACTGGTTTAGGATCAATAAAGGTGTAAGACAGGGCTGTCTAGCATCTCCGTGGCTGTTCAACCTCTTTATGGATGATTGTTTGAAAGCTTTGAAAGACGAAGAGTGTGGATTAAGAATGGATGAGCTAGTTGTAAAATGTCTCTTGTACGCCGATGACCAGGTTGTGTTTGCGTCATCGACGGAGGACTTAAAACTTATGCTGAACGTAGTGAATGATTCATTTGAAGGTAAAGGTATGAAGATGGATGTAGATAAGTAGAAAGTAATGGTGTTTGAAAGAGAACAGAGTACACACAGAGAGAGACAGTAATTAATATAAATGTTAACGGTAAAGAAGTGGAACAGGTGGGTTTGTGTGTTTGGGGTGTATATTTAGTAGAGATGGTAAGCATGTTAAAGATTTTGAACGACTAGTGAATGCGGGAAATAAAATAAATAAGGCTATAGGTACAGTAGTAAGGAGTCAAAATGTGTCTATTAAGACTCGTCTGGATATACACAATGCTGTACTAGTCCCCACTTTAATGTATGGAAGTGGGAGAAGTAGAAGAGTGTAAGAAGCTGGGTTTGGCAGGAAAAGTATATTAGTATATTTAATGCCGTTGAGATGCCATCCTTAAGAAGTATGTTAAGCGTGACATTGAATGATAGAATTAAAATAGCATTATAAGGGAAAAGTGTGGCTTAAAAGTGAATGTTGTGACTAGAATTGAGAAAGGTATGCTTTGGTGGTTCGGGCATGTTGAAAGGTTGAATGAAGAGAGAACAACGAAACAAATTTATGTAGCAAAAGTGACTGGCAGTGTTGGTAGGGGACGTCCTAGGAGAACTTATATCGATCAGATTAGTGGCTTACTAAAAAAGGGGATATAAGGATCACCCATAACTGACAAGCATGAATGCGTAGATGTAGAACAAGGGAGAGAGGTGTGCCAGGATCTATAATTATAATAAACGAGTTTCATTTAATTCTTATGTTACGAATTATTTTTTACGAATATTATAGTACTTCGTTGGAAATTCAGTTCAAATTCAATTTGTAATTCGTCGCATCAAGCAACTTAAAACAGTAAAAATTTTTCGGGGTATGTTGTTCGAAAAGACAACATATCACGAGTTGCAGGGAGCCGGAGACCCCCTGCTACTTCGACGTCGCAGGGGAGCACGTGGCTTATATGGAATGAGGGTCGGCAAATTTTATTAAAGGATTTACCCTGCCGAGAAAAATGTATTAAGATAAATTGGACTCCGACAAATTTCGTGAACATTCGAGTAAAGGAGTCGTATTATCAATTATTTATCGATCATATATCCAAATTACCGACAGCATGCTTGTGAGTAATCCACCCTTGGAACTGGATTATCATAATATATCTATGAATGCTAGTATAACATTTGTTTTATTTCTCCGTATGGAGAAGTGAAACCCAACATAAAGCTGGCTACCGTGCAAGTAATTATATTTTTTATCAATGAAATCGGCGGTGGATTACATTATACAACATTGGGACTATACTATGTAGAACTATGATCTTGATGACTTTTGAAACAATCCCTCAAAAATTCTATAAAGGTACTAATACATTCAAATTCTTGTAGCTATGATAATAATAGTATTCTAATATTAAATTCTGTTTTAAGCAACGTTTACGAAACTAGTCTGTCTACAACAGTTAAGTTAGAGTGCATTAAGAGCGTTTGCGCTTCTTAGATATTATCTTTCATACCAAGACAAAATGTCGTAGCATCGAGTACATCCTTATTAACGAGTCCCATGACTTTCTCATCGTATTAACAATACAAAAATAATGAGAACATGTGTTGGTCATATAGTTCGTGGGGTCAGCCATAGGAAGTGCGCATATGTAATTGCGGCGAATGGACACAATGGGGGGAATTGGCCAGAACGTCAATTGTAGTGCGAGCGACGCCCGCGCCCATCGCCATTGATTGAATGAACGACCAAATTCAACAAATAACACAAAGCAACAGAGCGTAAATGGTTCGCGAGTCACAAATGCATTCGAATCTCGTAAAAACAGTCTGTAAGAACAAATGAGAAAACCTAACCTGTACTTTTTAACGCACGCAGCAGATGAACCTCATATCGCACAGGACTTAAAAGTAAAATTATATTCTTAAGAAATACACCCAAGACAACAAATAAATGACATTAAAGGGGTAATGTTAAGATTAATTTATGTCTCATAGTAGACAGAGACGGTTTTCTAAATTAGCATTATAATCATAACGATAGTAAACTGATACAGTAGGTACGGGCGTTACATTTCTGAATATGTTGTAAAGAATCGTTAACCAATCGCGTGTCGATTAAAATGATAGTAGGTAACACCGCCTAAAGCAATCACATATCAAAAGTCTGTTGAACTTTGTTATAAATTCGATGGACGTTTATCTTACTCATATAATCAATAAGGTTTATAGCTTCCACTCCGTACTATACCGTATCCTTTATATTGATACGCGCTGTTCGTGATTTGACACCGGATTTCCAGATTTAGAGCTGAGCACAACTACTTGGCCAAAAAAAAACGATTAGCTTTGTGTTCAGAGAAGTGTTTGTTTTATTTAATGTAAATGGTACTGCCCGTAACAGACTGTGTTCAATTCGTAATACTTTTTATTTTTATTTTTAGGGAAAATGGTTGACTTGTTTCATTACATGATGAATCAGAATGAAAAAGTATGTTTTAAACAAACGGTATACAAGGTTTTTATTTGAATAAATGATTAACTTATATAAATAATATTTTAAATTTATTTCGAGCACCGCATCCTTACATCCCGACGTCTAGGTGCATGGCCCGGATATGGCAATTCCGACCCGACGCGCCAAACGTCACGACGGCATCTTATTCAATTATTGATTTAGAGGAGCGGAATATGTCGCACCTACTACTGCACGTTGTCATAACCTAAATCTGGAACCGACGGTGCTATTTCCGTCTTTAACCGCCGACAGTCATTTTAAATCTAAGTGTAAGGAGATATATCCATACTTTTATTTATACATTTTATGCTATTATATTTAAAGACAAAATTTTATAATATTATGATATTCTTTACGATATAGTATAGTAATGACGCAGTTTCAGATATAAGAATATGTAGGTGCCTACATTTTAAAATACTACGACAACGCGGGACTACGCCATGTTGCCGTCCACCCAGGATCGTTTAGCTAGACGATCAGGGTCCCCTTCCTACCATCAATGGTCCCCTTGACTACCGGGCAAACGGGCCAAAGCGTCTCGAGAAAACGCCCCGACTCCTTCGTTTCCGAGCGGGTTCGGCCCTATCCTGCTCTGCCTAAAAATGTATGTCGATTTTAAAGTAGTCGATTACTAGAAATTCTTTATATTAAAATAAGCGAGCAAGCACGCGACCAAGACAAGTAACTAGCGTTTTAAATATGACTGAGACAGAGACTGGGGAACCCACTTACAATGCATTTTGCGATGCAATTTCATCCATCTTGCGGCATTAAAGTGTCATCGTAATCCCAGCGAGTTTGTTTTGATCGATTGTCCCTAGTAATCGAAAAACTACGTTTTTCTATTACAATAAACTTGAAAGTGTTCCGTGAAATTCATTTTGCAAAGTTTTCATCATTTTCTTTCTACATCAAAGGTGTACCGTGTACTGTTAAACTTGCATAGTAAATTAATTTGCCCAGCCTTTGAAGGGAAATGTGTCAAAAGAAGCTTTGTGTGAGCTACTTTTGACAAAGTTTTCATCTTTTATATCGCTGAAATTAAGTATTCGCTAAATAAATCACGTGTGTGTTGAAACGAATAACGATTTTTTAACAACATAATGCATACCTGGTAGTAGGTGTTTACTTTTACATTTACAATAATGTTGACTTAATAATTTTCATGAATAATACGTAACGCGTAGACATTAGTGTAAGTACACTCATATTGAAATGTTGTAACAACATATAAAATTCCGGTCAATATATATCATAAATAGCTTATAACATTTTGACTATAATAGATGTTACTGTTGAGTAGACACAGATAGCAATCACGATCCACACTCCACCGATCTTATTAGGTCCCAAATGTGACAGAGGACGAGCCGGTTGCCGTACACAAGGCTACAACCAGACCCGAAAATCAAAATTTATGATAACTGCTTTCCTTTCCACAACGGAATCGTTCCCCGATCCCAGGTACAACAAACGGGTACTCTAACCACTAACCTTTAGAATGGTCAATTAAGATTATTGTACAACAATAAGCCTTGTTGCATGTTAAAGAGAGGTCTGTTACATATATATTTCTTTAATATACACAAAAAATACTTTTTGAACAAAAGTTATAATCATGCTATTTCTAATAGCTACTCGATCATAGACCACAGTCATGGGAAATCAGTACGTTCAAAATATTCATACAATATAAAACCTGAAGAAATGTGTTAAAGAGCTTTGTCTTCAAGGAGAAAGATTTGTTTGTTTGTAATAAGTATACTTTGAAATTATTAAGTTATAATCTGTAACCAACAGTTTACGACTTAATGCACAAGTAACGTAGGCTAGGCTATAGTTTCCTTAGTATTGTGAAGTATTCACCAGTTCAACACCCGGGTCCTTATTAACACGGCGATAAACCTCTACGTTTGGGATAATTTTAGTAAAAATCACCTATTGTATGCTGTCGCGGTATACCTGGTAAGACACGTAAGAGCATTTTTATTATATAAATGTTAATAAAACAATGGTCAGGCGGCCGGGTTATTAAAAAAAATAGCAGACTTTGTAAGTTATAAAAAGCGTGAACATCTAGTAGAGCAATATTACATTCCATCTCTAAACGTCGTGATCTACGGCGTGTAGAATCGACGAGGCGTTCGGGCCGTGCGACAGGTCCTTGATTCTCAACGCATTCTGTACTAAGCCGCAACCTGTCGCTACTATTTCGTCTTGCTATCGTTATTTTTTGTATTTCAAATGAGATTCCAAGCGTCTTACAAGCTTCTCTTTATCTTCATTCCAGATCGTTTACGCAAAATTTTGTCCTTATTTTAAAGATGAGTAAAATTGAGTATTTTCGTTTGTTTGAGTGACACAAATATCTAATTAGTATTTTATACAGTTCCGCAGCGCCGTTTTCACCACTTAATAATTAATCAATTATTTATATGGAATCCACGCGATAGTATCGATATTTATTTTAATAAAACAAACGACTGCAAACAATTAAATCCTATCTTTTCTCCTCTTTCTTTTTATTATTTCAAACAAATTTTGTCCTATTTAATTCACAGAAAAAAATGATTCGAATTAATATCAAGTCGGTTCCAGAAAGTAATAAATTGTTTTTATCTGTTTGGTCGCGATATTAAGGTATCTTATGACCGTCACGGACCTCGGAACATTATAAAATCGACATTTCGCTACGCTCAAGTGCCTCATTCTCTAATACAGGTGCTATCACCATTCTTTAAATATGAATCCTAAGAAATAACAAGATTTTTTTATTAAAATCATAATAAATGTCTGTTGCGACTTGAAGTAAATGCATGTATGAATGTAAATTATATCAGCTTAGCGTCAGAGTTTTACCATTTTTTAAGCTCGACACTTACTAACCATAAAACCACCTTTAACTTAATAGGCGCTATAAATAAACACTCTTCGCTCATTATCCTACCCCATATAATCACTCAACTAACATGAAGACGTAACTTTGTGCATTACAAAAAAAACTGGATAGATTTTAATTTAGTGTCTCTACATCGACCCAATAACAGAAAAAAAAACATTTTTAAATTGTCTTTACATTCAATTTTCTTTCAATAAATATAATGACCATTGTAAGCCTTAAGATGTATGGATATAAAACAGCTCTAAAATCGGATTATCTATCTGAGGAAATACTAAACGAATATAATAAATAAAGCCAGGGTATGCAGTGATGCTTAACCTTTCAGGTTAAAATCAATGTTTCTTTGTCAATGTTTATTTAAGAAGTGAATAAGAGAACAAGAGTGTATGTGTAGATAGCAACTTACCTCCATTTCCAGCGTTGGTGATGGTAACCCAGAAGTCGATAGTTTTCTCAGGTCCCAACTCCTCATAGTCCCACTTCTTTTTAACTTTCACTACACCACTTGGTTCAACAGTGACCCACGGATTTTCGTCGCGAATTTTAAATGTTTCGCGATCGGTTTCCTTTTCGAGCGTGAAGACAGCACGTCCTTCTACTTCCCCATCGGCCTCAGTAAATTCTATGCGCTTCGTCGGTCTTACCGCTCGGGTGACTCTTCGTTTTTGACGACGCAACGCTGGAAGATCATTTTTACTGCGGACCACAAATTCTAGGAAGACTTGAGCCGGTCGACTTTTGCGAGGTGGCGACCCCGTATCATGAGCGAGCACTTCTAATTCAGCTTCGTGGCTGTCGGGTTCTCCGGCTAGAATCAATTCGCCCGTTTGAGGCACAATAACCGCCAAGTTGCTGGGTGTTTTCAATGAGTAATACACTCGATCTCCATCACCATCGAAAGCATGAACTTTTCCAATATTTGAGAACCTTTGCCAATGCGCTGTAGCGTTATCGCTGTTTTGATCTAAACTTCCATTCACAGCAAAGTAATATATATCCTGTTCGAAAATAGGCTCGTGATCGTTCTCGTTTGTTACATCTACTTTAACAACTAGGTTCGCTTTGTTACTTCCCTTCAAATCTGTCGCTTGTAATACTAAATCATACGATTTCGTGACTTCAGCGTCTAAAGGCCTCATAGCTATTATTTCCACATCGCCCTCAGTAATGACCGATGCGACTACAGGTATGCCGGTTTTCGTTTTTTCACGTAAGGCAAATAAGGAATCTTCGTTCCCTTTTATTATTTTGTACGCTATAGGTCCTACATTGAGTAGCGCCGCGGCCTTTATAGGCGGATGATCCACAGCCGTACCCGCCGGTGCATTTTCTTGTATTTCACCGTGAAGCCCGTTAGTCGCAAAACTAAGCATTTTTCGACGGTCTACCACAAGGAGATGTACCGAATGAGCGGAACTGCTAAACGGAGTCTGTTCTAATATGGCAAGATTCAAGGATTGATCGAGTAGAGGCGCCAAATCAGCAGTGGTCATTAGAAGTCCATCATTGAGTAGCGTGAAATAAGGTGCGTACTCGGGATCCAGCAGCGTATAACGGGAGTAGTTTCCTACGAAGTGCCTCACAGCATGGCCAGGGCGAACGTCGTGCGGCAAGACCGTGAGCGCGCGAGTCTCCAGCGCCGCGCTGAGCACGCAGAGCAGGGCCCCGCTCGCCACCACGATGCGCGCCATGGCTCTCACTCTAGCTCGATGCACTTAATCCAACATCTCCACCTAAAAGAAAGATTTTTTTATTTAATTGACCATTCAGCGAAAGGTTTTCGATTAAATCTACCAAGAAAACCGGATTTCATTATATTTAATCATATTAAGCGATATGACCTATTAGGAATGAAATGAACCTGTAAAATGAAAATGTTCTGACCTTGATGTAAAAGTAATCGCTATCGTTTAGAGGTAGTTATTTAATTGTAAAAAAAATATGACTGACTGCGAGAAGTGCAGATTAATTTTTACACAGTTGCTTTAATTAAATGGTTTGTGAGTGCATAGTGGCGCAAATCATGCGTCTGGTTGTCGGTGACGGCTCAACGTCGGTGGCGGAGTCGACGGCATCGACGTAGGGCGGCACGGGCACACATGCGGAGCTTTATTTAGGCGGCGGCGGGAACGCCGGCGTCTCGCGACCCGCCGCCGCCGCCGATCAATACCCCCGTTGCGCCGCCGCGCGACGTTTCGCGAGCCAATCTCGACTGTATACACTTTCCTTCACGACACACCATCAAATATTAACGTACTCATCTCACTTTGCTAAAGCTCAAGCTTTTCAGCCGCCAATTCACTACACGCCACGCAAATAACACGACACGACGACGAGTATTTTATTTGCAACTGTCACGGATTTCGAAAATCTCGACTACGATGAATTGAATTATAATTGAACATGTTACTGTAGTAAAATACCCTATTTAAAAAACTTATCCTATTCATAAACACCAAGAAACATTTTTGATATTTCAGAAAACATACAACTAAATGTAAACAAATTGAAAAAATCCTATTTTATTTGATTCCGAAATTCGTATAACTTATTAAGCTTTTATTTATTTATAAAACGTAATTTATGGGTAATAATAGTATCTATAGACGTACTTAACAGTATGGTTGTAAAATATCGATATCGTAGTTTTGATGT
>JWHW01035263.1:337279-355734 GCA_000931545.1 Papilio glaucus | reverse complement strand
AATTTATCTTTTTCAGACTAGCTTATTCGCAGCAAATTATCCGCTTTTAATATTAGCTTTTTTAATGTGAAGAAATACCTAGCTACGTCCACCTTTGCAGAGTCAAGTGCGGATTATGTCGGGCTCGCTCCAACCAAAACTTTACAATCACCCTCCCTCGCATATCAGCAGGGCTCATATATCATAAATGCGTGGGACGCTCTCACACACATGCGCGGCCCCGCCTGTGCGGGCCTCCGAGACAACTCTGAGAGCTCCACAACATTAGACACCTAATAAGAGTATGAAAAAAGAATATGAAATGCATTACTTATTCATTTTCCACACCTTTCAAATCAAAACATTTCTCTTATATTGCAGTGTATTTCAATCAGTTTTCCTAACTAACAGTTATTTATTATACATTTTTACTTACAGGTGCTGTCAAAACGAGTATAAATCTGGTTGTATGTGTTGTGAATCAATCAAAAGTCACTGTTGCATTTAGCAAACCTGTTCCACTTCACTATGTACAATCAAATACACAAATTTTTCTTAATAACATTATATTAAATGGTGAATGGGTTTCCTGTTCTGGGTACCAGTATGATAGTTTATGGATTCTTAAACATAAAGTTGATATATTCGATGATATGGATATAAAGGTATAAATAATTATGGAAATACAATATTCTATTCTATTCATTTATTGTGATCTAGTGATAATTAAAGCATATATTAGAAGTTGATTCAAAGAAGTCAATTTTTTTCTTCATTTACAGGTGGAATATGAAGATGAGTATAAAGAAAGACTTGTTATTAAATGTATGAAATATAAGAAAAAGATGTATATTGGTAAGGGTAAAATAAGCTTTGGAAATAAATATTCCCCGCCTGTGATTAAAGAATTGAATGAGCAACTTGAATCATGTCGTCAACTGCTTGTTTTGGAACCGGACAACAAGTGTGAGTAATAAATGCACAGTTTTTTTTACTATTACAACACATGTGTCCTTATCCAGCTAAACACGATTTCCATGGTGCTTATTTTATACAAGTTAAGCTCCTGCAACATCTATTGATAAGTGAAACTAACTCCATGATAAAGACTTGTGTAAATGACAACTTTCATGGTACTTTGTCAATATCTGTTTGTGTTACTTAATACATATCTACTATTAACCCAACAGACATTTCCTTGCAAGACCTTTGGCTTACCTGCTATTAATGGGTTCAGCTAACGTTTTTTCGTTATTCGTCAAAATAATTAGGCGAAAGTGGAAAGCTACCGCTATCTGTCTCAATAACAATAGCGTTTACTTTTATTTTCAGGGACACTTTTAACAACTACAGTCTTCTTACATTGTATTGATGCTAAGTTCTTTCATAAAGAAGCAATTAACAATCTAAAAATTCTAAAAAAATTGGATCATCAAAGAGCTGGATACTACAGTGATTTGATATCTAAGTGGAGTATAGAGGAACAATTACCGGTAGATTATAGCACTAAATCTCTGGTCTTCAACCCCAAGATGTCTGATAAACTTACCTGCTTACCTCAATTGCAATACTACAGCTTTTGTGAAGAAGTCGATTTGTCAAACCAGCATTTGTGCTCGAATGTACTGCCTTCATTAATATTACTTCAACATTGTAAGGTAAAGTTATTTAATGTTTTGTGGTAACTTTGCGGTAGTTTAATCACAGATTTTATGAAGTAAACTAGTATTAAAACATTAATATAGAAATAGCTTTGTGATCTTAAAACTAGAACTGTCTAGTTACTGAACAGGCAGACTTTTGCAAAAAATTGCAGTTTACTATGGTATAACTGTCATGGTTCGGCGGTTATTATATATTAATCGTAATACAAACATCTGTGTCTGTAGGAAAAAACATGAGAATATCTCATCATATACCCAAAGATTTAATATGAAATTACTTATTTCCAGATTTTGATTTTAAGAAATAATAAACTCGACACGTTAAAAGGGTTTCCGAATATTGATTTGGAAAAATTAGACATTCAAGGAAATGATGGTATCAATCCTGCAGAATTGGAACAATTCAAAAAGGATCATAAGTTTATTACGATATTTTAATAACTTCTAATATTTGCTTGATATTTGTTAAGCTTTTTTGTCATCACATGAAAATTTAATGTTTGTTCAAGCTCAATTGCCGCTGTCTTATTTCCTTTCGTTTTCAACAATTATAATATCACTTCTGGGGACGACATTGTCACCATAAACAGCATAAATTAATTTTCCTGGTGGAAAGGAGGGTTTTTGTTGCAACATTAAAATAATATTTAATTTTAATTTTTGAAGCATAATTGTAAAATGATCCACATTGTCATGTTAATGTTGTTTTTTAAGTCTATTTTTATTGTAAGTGGTAATTTAATATACTATTATGATCAAACATTCTATTTGTTTGAAAAGTGGGGAATCATATAAGGAAGCGCTTTATCGCGACAATCATCATACTCTTTGTTCCCACGTTTAAGTGGGGGTCGGCACAACACGTTTCCTCTTCCACGCGTTTCTATCAATCGAAATCTCAGTAGTCACTCCTTTCTTACTGATGTCATCTTTTCTGAGGCCTTCCCTACATCATATCCCTCCACATTCATATCTAACATCTTATCACACGCACACCATGCTAACGTCCACAAAAACCATGCGAAATATTGCATATGTATTCCCAGGCTTTAGGGGTTGCTAAGAAGAAGCAGAAGAACATGAATTACATTTATATTTTGAATTCATTAGCATGATAATAATAGAGATACGATAACATTTACAATATGAGATATCGAAACATCGGTATTGCAAAAAAAAAACAAATTAAACGCAATGAGAGCTGTACAAATAATTTTATTTGTCATAATTGAACCTTAAAAATGATTACTAAAATAACAATATCACAAAAACAATATCCTTTTAGATAAAAAGAAAAATACTTTAACAATAAGGAATGGGACACTACCACTTGTACTGTTTAAGTTTTTAACAAAAAATAACATAGTTTTAAATGTTTTTATCAATCATTAACAAAAAAGATGAAATTTCATACTATCTCTCCATGCATTAATCAATAATAAATAGCCATTATTCGAAAATATTTAGGTAATTACGGTAATTTTAGGGTAAAAGGTAAGGTGTAAGTAAGTGCCCTTTGTTAACAAACTTTCCGGCTTGATTTGAAACAAACTATAGTCATTGCCATATATGTGAATGATGGAATGATAGTAAGAGTGATATAACTTGAACGAAATATTTTATTACAAAAAGATAATATTAACATTAAAAATATATTGGTGGTGACCTGAAATAATATAACATTGTTTCCCAACTCTACAAGATGCTACTACATCTACCATTTCTGTATGAAAATACGAATAGTCTAATACTTGCGGCAACTGAGCAACAATCCAAGGCAAGACTCATCTAGATAACTTTTTGCCTGGCCTTCTTAGAGGGCTAGTCTAAAATCTTGGCTTGACAATCCATCATTACTATAAAGTAACTAGCCAAGAAGAGCCTACCAAGAGAGCTGTAGTTGCACTAAAGATTTAGGTTAATCGCCCTCTGCGCTCCCTCACCTCAATACTTGTTAAAATTTTAGATCCCTCTTAATAATTAGTGTATGTGCAGGCTTAAATAGTAATTATTTGTTTTGATTCATAAACATTTTGTGTCATAATTTTTTGTAATGTCCATACTTAAAATTATTTATAATGATTAAATGCTTACAAGAATTATACTAAATTGAATTAGTTTTTTTGTACAAAAGTATAAAATACCTTTGTAAATGTAGGTAAATCAACAAATCCCAAACACCAGACATGCTATATCGCTTTTAAACCCTTTTAGTTAAGGTGTGATTTTTATTGTAATCATTAAATAGTAATAAAATTATTAAATTAGATAAATTATTTTTAATACAAAAACGTAAAGGACAAGAAATCGTCTGGCTAAACTGCTCTTGCTGATAATTTATTGTATTGATTGATAAAAAAATTACGTTGTCTACACGTAAAAACGGTTGTGGAACCACCCTTAACAATTATGCCATTGATGGGCTAATTTGTCAAGAATGTATGGAAGTATAATACAATACAATACATAATACCTGCCAAGGAGTATTTGCACTATCGCATTAAGCTGTCAAGTAAGGTAGAGTGCCTACTCTCTGCAACCGCCTTAATGATCTTTATCCAATAATCATATCTATCTTCCCTTAAACATCTGCATGGCACCAGCAGTGCTACCAGCGACACATAATCACATGAAAAGAAATACTGTCATTTCATAATGTATTGTTAAATAACATTGCTTTCTTCTAAGTCTCTTCATACATCTTCATCTTAATTTTTTTTATTTTTGCAAGTTTTACATCTACATATTATTTATTCATTACTTAAGACTATTGATGAGCAACAGATAACATTACTGTTTTGTACAAATCATCACCTTCCCAGAATAATCTACCACATGAATTACAAATAATTGCTTCTTGGGGCGATTGAGAAAGTGTGTGGACATTTTTTATTTCGATTGGCACTCCAGTGCTTGTAACACATAAATTATTTTTAGGTGTATGACCATAAACAATGTCATCATCACCTTCAGAATCACTAAGAAAATTATCACAAGTTGCATAGTATTCATCATTATCAGCGGGAACAGTATAGTTATAGACATTATTTGGTACACTGCTAACATTCCGATACTTGCTACATAATTCAATCACTTTCTCAGCTGTCAAATTTTCTAAATCTAAACCATTACAATTTATACAACGTTTAATGAATTTGTTTTCATTCATCTGAATATTAAAGTGAGTCTTTATTTTTTTAAGTTTCTCTTGAATAACATAACCTTTAGCAACATCTAAAATAGAACTTTGAGGGTAAGTTTTCATTGGAGTGTGCTTAAGTTTAGCTAGTATAATATAGCGGTTCTCAAATTTAGCTTGATTAACAATATCATGCCATAACAATCTTTGTGGCATAAGTTGTGTGTCTATTCCATAATATCTTAAACATGGAATTAGATTAAATAATTTACATTCTACGAAAAACTTAACTTCATCAACTGTTTTTGCTGGTTCACTTGAAGCAGAACTTTGAGATTTTTCTGTACATTTCAGCTGTTTACTACATTTGGTCTTCTTATCTATCATTATGTCATTACATATTTCTTCAAAATTTATACCTTGTTCTAGACATTTCTGTTGTAGAAAATTATACAGTTTTACTAGAACGTGTGCATCAATAGCCGCATATTGAATTTGTGTTTCACGTAAAGGTCTAATTTCCCAGTTCGAACACTGTTCTGATTTTCGTAGAGGATGACCAAAGCATATTTCTACCAAAGAGCTAAGACTGTTACCAACATTACCACTACAACTTTGTAAAATTAATCCAGAATTAAAGAGATTTTTCCACAATATTGATAAATCAAGTAAACCTTCACCTTTTACTTTAATATTACTTAAACCTGTAACAGAACCTTTAATTTCTTTCAGATCTTGTTCTAACCCGAATCCCAATTTTATAATTTCAGCATTATCTAGTAGTGATTTATTAAAATCATACCAAAAACTTGAATACTGTTGCTTATTGAGTGCCAAAGTGTCTATTAAATACACATAGTTTTCTACAGCAATTTGAATCAATGCTACTTGTGATTGTGTAGCACCAAATGATGGCTTCCATTCACAGTCAATACTAAATAAATTACAGTGTGCTAAATATGTATTTGTTAATTCATATAACTTTTTAGGTGTATTTATAAATATAATTCTATCAGCAGGTAAGGAGATTTCATAAAAAATTTGATTTAGGTTTTCTTCATCATCCCAATTCTCACTTTCTAAGGAGGGGAGAGTATTAGATATGGACATTGTTTTCAGTGAATGTGGTAACATAGTATCCGGTAAGTTAAAGTATTGAGACCACTTTGCAGCTTCTTTTTTGTCATGATGTGATAACATATAAACGAATTCTATTGCTAATTCAGAACTTTGTTTTAATGTGTCTTTCACTAAATCATCCCAAACTGTCAAGCTAACATTGTGATCTACATATTTTTGATGTATTAGGTATTTTAATCCACCAATGGTACGATTTTTGCACAGATTTTTACAGGTTTCAATTGGAATAGAAAACTTACTGCATAAACGTGCTACAAACTTACCAAGAGGTTTATGATGTAATTTTTCATAATTGACAAAAGTTATGTTATATTCATATATGTATTTTTGTACAAAATCATTAATACTGACATTTTTATCCAGCATGTTATCTAAAAAAAGTACAAACTGCAGTACTTGATTTGGACACTCTGCTAGATATTCAATAATCATGTTATATTTATCCTGAATTATGAGTGGAAACAATAAATCTTCAACAGATATATCTTCATATAACTCCATTGCTATAACAACTTGAGAAGCTTGTTTGCAATTGTCATTTGTTAACATGTTTTTTACAAGTGGTAAAACAGTTTCCTTTATTGTTGTAATTTTGTATGTTTTCACTACTAAGTTAAGATACTGTTGATTCCTTTGCTCTATAGCAATTCGGAAAGCTGGAAATTTTAAGCAATCTTCTGGTGAAGTACCGCTTTTACAAGACCATTTATGCAAAGATTCCATTATAAAATATGGGAATGTTTTTGGTTTACAATCTTTAGAATCTTTACATTTTGAAACAAAAACAAGTACTATTCTATACCGATCAGGGTTTGCCTCATAAAACACTTGTAAGTGATGTTCAACAGTGGGAGATCTTTTCCATGTTCCCCAAGTAATTTTCAGCCGATCAAACCAAGACTTTACATTTTCGTCTAGTTGTGTGTTTAGTCCAATACTTTTTAATGTTTCTTCTAGTGTAGGTACAACCTTCATAGATCGATTAGTAAGATCATTAGTATTCATTATTCGGTTTCTCACCTCAATTTTTCACATAACAAGACAGTATAATTCTATCTTTGAACAGTAATTTTCTTACACAGTTTTAACAGTGGAATTTATACTTTCATATCATAAATATTTAGTTAATACAATAGTAAACAACAATAACAACGATACGTAGATTTTGAGTTTTTCTTTGTTAACCAAAGAGTGTGTAATGTGTTAGAGTTAGATTTAGATGTTAGCAATTTGCAAAACAAAGAGTATGTCTTTGTAACCGTTAACCGTGGTACACTGCTGAAAACATGTTATCTCAGTTTTTTCAGGTGAAAAAGATAGAGAGGAAGCTCGTTTCGCGACACGATTTTACACCAGTAGAAATGAAAACCCACAGTAATACGTTAAACTACCCCCTAGACAAAGTAACCTTCAATGGGGTTAAAAGCTCAAAGCAGATGTCGCGACTATTGAGTGTTCCTTCTATTCGCCATTGTTTTATTTTTGTTTTGCGACGATTTTTTTTATTTTACTAACAGAAAATGTATTCAATGCGTAATGCTCAGGTACATAATAAAAGCCGAATTAAGAAAAAGAGATGCCTCTTCCAGTTTTTCCTACGAACAGCCTTCTCTCACAGTTTTCTTCGCAAAGGATCTTTAAGAAATATATGAATTCCTATATATTTTCAATTAATAAATACACAGCGTATATAGCGGTAATATTTTGTATGAAGTTGAACAGATAGTTGGGTTTATCCATTAGAAGCGACATCTGAAGTGAGCAAAAGGCGGTTTTTATCCCCATTAGCGATATCGCTGGTAGAAAAGTCCAATATATATGGAACTGACATGAGCTTTCCTAATGTCACGTGGTCTACAGTTAGCGAATCGACAAAAATGTGCGACCTATCATGTCTAGTATGGATGACAGGTCGCACATTTTGAGAAGCGATATCGCTAGCTAGCGATTGCATATCGATAGTTGATCGATAACGTCGTTCGTTATGGAATCGCTTCGAAGCGTATGTCTCTCTAACTCTGTCTAGGGCCTCTGGTTGGCTTTTTTTGGCCTGGAAGCTTTAAGCCAAAACTGGTTGGCAATCTTTTTTAAGGAAATAGATAAAGAAAAGGAAAGGAGACAGTGACGCGCAGGCCCCTTGCGGCGTGCTACACCACTTATTTAAGAAACGTAGAAACATAAATACCTCACACCAATTAATTAACTGTGAGATCGTTCTTTACTTCTGACTTATTCGTACAATAGCTACTTTCGTTCTCGCTATGCCACTCTTAGAATGGAGACTCTAACATTAGAAGTTATTGACGGTAATAAAACCGCACTATTTATCCATACATTGCCAAAGGTCTCATATTTGACCCAATTTACGCTCGGATACAAAATGATCTGTAAAAAGATGCTGGGTTAAAACCTTTTTTTGTTTATCTAAGACCTTTACGGCTTTACGGCTCCAACGGTTTTCTTGAAATTTAGCTTAGTGTGCAGGGTGTTTCAAGGGTGATATATCGATCCAGCTAGGATTTATTTTTATAAAAGTCGTTTTATACGTGTTTCAGGCACAGAAAAGAATAAAAAACCGCTAATAAAAATCAGTCATCTAGGTATTACGATATTATCCGAATAATAAATATCTATTCTAAGACAACACGACAATACAAAAATGAAGGCGGAGCAAAGCTCGGTCCGAACTGCTAGTAAGTACCTGAGAATAAGAATATATACTTTGTAAATATAAACGATGATTTGAATTTGTAAGTCCAAAGAACATTGAAATAAATTTTATTTAATCTGAGTTTTTTTATGCATAAAGTATTTTGTTCGGAATTTTAACATATAGGATAGGAAATGCCTTTGCCCTTTACGTAAGATTTAATTGAAATCGAATGACAATGTATATTTTTGACATTTGCTAATTGCTTGTTGAGTTTGAGATAAGAGCAATTTGTGTTTGTGTGTTCGTGGTGGGATGTTTAAAGCATTCATCTTATAACTTTCTATCGCAATTTTAAATTAAAAAAAATACTTCACAATTGATAAAGTTTTGCTTGTTTAATATTTTATACCAACAATGGAGCTGTCTGCCGAGGGAAAAACTCCAGAGTATATGGCTCTTGCGGGCTTAAAATTTAAACTTTCTTTGTCACAATTTAAAGATAACCCCCAGTTAAAAGAACTGTTATTTGAAGGAATTAAAGCTGGTAATATGGCACCGTATTACAAAGAAGTATGTACAGATTTGGGGTGGCCATTAGATCAAAATTTGTATGATGAGATGGCAAAAGAGAATCTTGATAGGTTGTCAAAATTTGAAGAGGATGATTCGGAAACTCCAGTATGGCAAGATCGGTAATCATAATTTGGCAATTGTAATACACTGGCGTGTAATGTGCTTTTCGTTCTCATTAAATAGGGAAATTTATGTTGGACATTGTTTTGTTATAGATTGGATTATTTGTGCTCTATCGGAGATAAAGAAGCCGCGACAGCATTGGCGACAACAAAATATGAAGACTCAACTTTGACTACCAACAGAAGATTAGATGCTATGTTTGCTTTATTTCGGATTGCTTACTTCCATGGCTGCAATGTAAAAGATATGGGAAAAGCTATAAACAAGGTATTAACATGACAAACCATGCCCAGTAACAATGGTGTTGAGAGTTGGTAGAGGAGGGGGTGGCGGACCACTTTATGGTGACCCACCCTTTGAAGAGGGAATTACAGAAAGTCCCAGTATTTTATATTTTTTTATGTTTCGGGCAATCTGAATGGCATCTAGTTTAGCATTTACATTAATATACTTACATAGCTCTTGGTTTGAACATTTAACTTTGATTATTTTTATTTTTTCGTTAACAGTTTGAACTTCAATTATACCTATTTTTTGGAATTTTACAGGCACATGAATTAGTTGACAAAGGTGGAGATTGGCGATCAAGAAACAAGCTTAAGGCCTATGAGGCAATTTACTGTCTTGCAGTGAGAGATTACAGTCATGCAGCAGAATTGTTTATTGACTGTGTCTCTACATTTGAATCTTATGAATTGGTTGATTTTGGTGAGTATACTTTTTTAAATTAAAAACTAATATATAACAAACCTGATATTTTGAGAAGATTAATTACTACATTGTAGTACATTTATTTGGTCTTAAGGCTGTATAGCTTTACTGTTTAGTATGCAGAATATGCATCATGGTCTAGATATAGATGTAAACATATTTATATAAATCTATATTTGAACTAGGTAAAATGAAATTCTATATGACCTATATAACCAATTGCTCACTTAAAGGTTAATCTTGTGGGCATGTTGAGATTTGAACAATATTCACATAATGTGACTAAATAGCGGCTTAACTCACATGTGCAATATATCTACTTACTAGTTCCGAGGCTGACAGGGGCCCTTCCTTAGGGTGAGTGGGTCTGGGATTTGTTTGCGGTCACAGGCAGTCTCCCACTGACTGAGTTAAACTGCTATCCACTTAGCTTATTAGAAATGTCTCACAAAGGTTTAAATAATTTTAGAATCCTCATATATAATGTATTCAGTTTGAAACAAGTCTGGTCATTATAATGTTATAAAGAAAAACCATACATTATTTTAGAACCAATGTCTTTGTTAGCGTAATATTCACTGCATTTATATTGCTGTAATTATCAAAGAAAGTGGAAAGGTTCTTGAGCATCTAACAGCCTTTGTGCACGACGTTTGCGCGTGCAGATGACGTGCATTAAACGCGATTAGAATGCATAGCGAACACAAGACCATCGACAAGTTGTGACAGAGAACAAGCTCAACAGAAGCACAAAAACATGTGTGTAAAGGCCCTAAATAATTGTTTTGCTTTAAACAATATGATTGTATCTTGTGAGAGTTAACTTCTACTTTGAATGAACTGGCCCACTCTGCTGCCGGCAGTGTGCAGTTGTATCACTGATTGAATTCTTGAAAAATTTTATTTCCTTTATTAAAGAAGTATTAGCTTTCTATCAATAAAATGTTACTTTGGTGTTCAGGTACAATTATTCAGTATTGTGTCCTTGCTTGTGCTTTGGCATTGGAAAGGCATGCTCTTCAGGCGGCTCTCAGGAGGCAAGGGGCAGCAGTTCAGGCGCTAAGATCCAGGTTCCCTGAGCTAAGGGAGCTTGTTGAATCTCTCCATGAATGTCGGTATGCTGACTTTTTGAAAAGTCTTGCTTGGGTAAGTTTCTATAATTCATAGTATATATTTCAACCTGAATTTATTCATTTTAACTTAAAAAAAATTAATACATTCACCATATACTTTAAATTATTCAAATTAATTATTAGTGGATGTACCCAGGCTATTCTTAATACATATTTAGTTATTTAGCCAATAATCAACATATTTTGGGTTAATGGGTGTAAGTTAAACATGGAAAAGTGTTAATATATTTATCCGAGCTCATTATCAGCGCATCGCTATTTCCGTACTGCAGAACCCACAAGTCGTGCGTGTGAAATGTTTAAGGCCTCGAGATAACTTTCATACTCATCACACAAGAATTCACACTCATCACAAAAGAAAGAAAGTTCCAAAAAGTCTGACTTGTTCTCATTGAAATTAGCTTACAAATGGTCTACAATGAAAGAATCTAATTGGTGTATATATTTTTAGTAGTAAGCATGTAGGACATGAGATGGATAAATAGTTAAGAAATTAGAAATATAAATCGCTTCGAAACTGAATTCCGCGTATTATTCGTCTCATGAGCAAGAACACGCGAAGCCCAACAGTGGTGACCATTATAATATATTCAAAATTTTAACCAATTATTATTTAACATTGTACATATCTATACAGATAAATAAAATTGAAGTGTCTGTAATATCAAAATAAAAATTCCATACTCAATACACATGATGTGTATGGTACTTATAATAAAAATACAAATTTTAAATGTTTTGTTTGTCTGTTTGTCTGTCTGTCAGACCGGTTATTCCGGGTAATCTCTGAAACGAATGATCCGATTTAAATCGAATAAACTAGTTTATTTTATTTATTATAAAAGAAACGTTATTATGCGGAACTACTGATACTGGTCCTTATAAATAGTCATTTCATTTATTTCCAGGTGGAGACTCAAATCTGCGTAGATCCTGTGTTCCGTCCTCACTACCAGCACTACGTACGCGAGGCGCGTATCAAGGCCTACGTGCAGCTGCTGCGCGCGTACCGCTCGCTTAGCCTCGACAACATCGCCGATACCTTTGGCGTCACTAGGGAGTTTGTCGAAGAAGAAATTTCTACGTAAGTACTCTAGTTGTACTAGTAACTTAGACTTTACTGCATGTACACATGTGGTGGCAGTAATAGTGCATGGTTTTTTGAAGAAGAACGTGGCAAACAAGCAACCGGTTCATCCGATAATTAAGTGAACGGGGCGTTAGGATAGGATGCCTACGAGCATATGTTGCAGATACTTTGCCTCTTATTTATGGACAGAGATCACTGTTACGAAGACAAAGTTTACTTATTACGTTCTAAACTTGAGTAGAACTGTAGTCGTACCCCCATTGCACTAAGCTTCATAGCTTGACAGTGTGAACATTATTAACCATGGTTTGTTGCGTCGTTATGCTGGTGTTGTTACTGTCAATGTTGTACGATAATTAATAATATAAATACGATAATAAAAAACGCAGTATATGTATGATATTATCTTATGTGGCTTCTAATGGTTAAATTATTACTTAAATTGTTTTACTGCTTTTATAGCCGAATACTGAAACATCAATTAAAATTTTAGCAGCGTCTTAAATGTGCGAATCACGCTTAAACTCAAAATTCGTATTCTCAAACGTCAATTGTACATACGCATATCTTAAATTTAATAGTAAATCAAATGTGTACTGTCGTCAATCGACGCCATTTTTCCGTCAAAAGAAAAACTATTTACAACAACATTTTCGTTATGAAAGTAAATGGCCGATTAGATGAGCATGAACTCAATTGTCTTGAGTAGCGTTTGTGTATACCAAAAAAAAATGATATTCCTCAAATTTGAGTGGCCATCAAATTAGTACAGATTTGAATGACGTTCCAGTATTCGGACGTCACAAATAAAATAATATAAATTAAAAAAAAATTAGGATTGTACTTTGTTTTTTCTGACGTATTTAGTATATATGAAAAAAATACAAATTCATCCAAAAAAGTTCATTTGCAATAAAAAAAGACTACAACAATTTTATGCCTTTTTTTCACAATATTCATAAAATTTTACTTGGACTTTACTTTGGCATTTTTTAGACCAATAATAAAAGAGGTTAACTCTTTTTATATAAGTAAATAAGTAAATATACGCTGATGCCCGTTACCCAGAGGGGTAAGCAGAGATCATGGATTGTCATTTGGCGCGATTCTGGCACACCTCTCTCGCTTTCTCTACATTCGTACATCTACGCATACATGCTCGTCGGTTATGGGTGCTCCTCATATCGCCATATTTTAGTAAGCCACTAATTTTAACGATATAAGTTCACCTAGGGCGTCCCCTACCAACACTGCCACTCACTTTTGCTACATAAATTTCATCCTTTCAACATGCCCGAAGCGTACTTTTCTCAATTCTAGTATGTATATATGTACTATGTTCATAAGTATACAGTTGACAAACACTCCCTCTGATTGTTCAACTGCCATGTCATGATGTGAATTTTTATTTGTACTGAAAGTAACTTCTGTGTAAAATTTGTGTTCTGTTTTTAAAGAACTGTATGAAAAACAAATGTTACATGTCAATGATAACATGTAAGGCATCCATTACGAATTTCCACTTGGGTCCACTAGGGTGTGAATGTATCTCCTTCTTTAAAGATAATACACATGCAGTCCCTCTGGTGTTGTGGATGTTCATGAGCATCACTTAATATAAGGCAAACTGCTACTCATTTGTCCCCTTACCCTACAAAAATATTCGATCTAATAAATACAACTCGTGAATAAGGTGTGCTGTCTACTGTAACAGAATAAATAGACTTTAAAGAATAGGATAGCTTGATGTTATTAGATATGGTTATAAGGACTTATAAATACTGGATGGATAAATGAAAATGACAAGAGATATTTCTTTGCGAAAACAAGCGAATAGTAGTGTTAGGGATCTTCTTAGTGTGTGAGCTTATATCGACCAGATCGATAACATATGACTGTAATAGCAGCGACAGTGCTGCGCCAATACCGCGTTCTAGGTGACGGGCGTGAGTTCTTATTACTAGAGGGTTTTAACCCTGCGATTTTTGTGTTGCAAGGTTCACGGCGGCGGGGCGACTGCAGTGCCGCATCGACGCGGTGGCTGGCTGCGTGGTGACAGGAGCGGGGCGCGGCGCCGACGCCGACCGCTCACACCTCTACCAGGCCACCATCCGCGAGGGCGACCTGCTGCTCAACAGAGTCAAGAAACTCGCCAGTGTTATCAACTTCTAAACGTGAAGCGTAGCATGATTTTCATATAGTAAAGATTGTTGTATTGTAATTGCTTGTAATGTTTGATCGCTTATATCATTGTCATTTTTATGTATTAAAGAATACTACATTTGAACTAGTTTGTTTATAAATCACTGTTTTTACTCAACATTTCTTCTAGTAAATGTTTTTTTGTACAATAAACCATTTGGGGTTTCTTGCACAGTACCCAATTTTCATCTAATTCTTAAGTTTTTTTTTTTTTTTTTTTTTTTTTTTATGGAAGAAGGTGGCAAACGAGCAAGCGGATCACCTGATGTTAAGTGAGCGCTACCCATAGACATCCGCAACAAGCAAATGTGTTGTGGATGCGTTGCCTACCTTTATTGGACGGAGGAGGGGGCATAGGCAGGAAAAAGGATATTTCCTTTTCCCCGTTAACCCTCTCCCCGTCCAGTCCTCTTCCCATTCCCATCATATCCTTAAGAGGAAAGGGTGGGAAGGGGAAAAGGACTGTAGTTAGGCCTCCGGCACCTCACTCATCAGACGAAACGCAGAATACCTCTACTTCACGCCTGTTTTCTGTGAGGTCGTGGTATTTCACCGGTCGAGCCGGCCCATTCGTGCAACAGATGTTGTTGTTGCAGGCTCTACCACTGTTCTACTCTACCACTGTTGTAGTAAGTTAGAAATCCCAATAATGTTTGACACAGAAAATGTTTCAAGTGTTAACTTATTTTAATGCTAATAAAATATCTCTTATACGCCGATGACCAGGTCGTGTTTGCGTCATCAGCGGATGACTTACAACTTATGCTGAACGTAGTAAATGATTCATTAGAAGGTTAAGGTATGAAGATCAATGTAAATAAGATGAAAGTAATGGTATTTGAAAGAGAACAAAGTAAGACAATAATTGAAATAAATGTTAACAGTAAAGAAGTATATTAGTATGTTTAGTAGAGATGGTAAACATGTTAAAGATTTTGAACGACGGGTGAATGCAGGAAATAAAATGAATGGGGCTATAGGTACAGTAGTGAGGAGTCGGAATGTGTCTATGAAGGCTTGTCTGGCAATACACAATGCTGTACTAGTCGCGATCGTGCTAATCCATGATCTAATCTAAAATAAAAATATAATCTGTTACGGGCGTGAGCGCATATTTATTTTTTATTTATGTTATAGTTTATACTTCTTAGGTACTCCCGAATCCGAGTTTTTTTACAGTAAACATTATATTAGCTATGAATTAGAAACAAATGGGATTACGATAAAAAAACATTCTTCCATGTAAAGTCTCAATTTTGTAATAAGAAATTCGAGACTAATCTTTGAATAAATATTACAATGACATTATAGTTTTTGCATATCAATACGGTAAATAAGATTGTGATGTGCTTACCGCTTGTCGGTATTGATCCAAATAATTTGAAATAAAACTTCAATTTAAAGAACTTAATTTGATCCCCCTGATTATTGTATTGTTATCGCCTATTTCGATCTCCAAGGTCCTATTTAAATCTATATCAATAATTATTTAAATTGGTTCAATGGTTAAGTTGTGAAGACGTAACAGGTATAAATTTTGAATTTATAATGTTAGAAGGGTCAAAGTGCAATTTTTTAACCTCATAAGTGGGATGACTTGTAAGTCTTGGTGGTTATCACCTTTATCTGTTAACGAGCAGTTCTGCGCTAATATAATTGCGATGACTAATATGTCACATACATATTAGTCATCGCAATTAAACGTGTATGGATGTTGGATAGACGGGAAAAGCAACTTACATGTGTATTGTCGTATTGTCATACGTGGGTTTACCATTTACCACGAAATAATATTTGTAAACGCAAAACGATTAATCATAACTAAATTATCATAAGAAAACTTAGTGAATATTTTACTTATTATGCTAATATTTACCTTTTTTAAAAGACCACTTCCATCAATTTTAAAATGTAGGTACAGTGGACCCCCGATAATCCGGCCCCTGTCTAATCCGGCGCCCCCTGTAATCCGACATGACTTAGAATTACATGTATGTTTGACAATCTTACATAAATTAAGTCTGATTTGTACTTCAAAGTACATACATATGTACGTATAATATATAGATTCTTGTCATTAGATATGTAATTTGTCGGATTACAAGGTACTCTTTCGTAAAAAAATCCGGACTATAGGGGTCTTAGGCAGTGCTCTATAATCCGACAAATTCGATAGTCCGACCCTGCATAATGTTTGCCGGGATTACCGGGGGTCCACTGTATTTTATAAACCTTTTACATGTATTTACTACCAATTAAAGTTACAGACAAGATAGAGCTGTAACATACTTCACTTACAGTCAATTAGGTTTTAAAATTAGCTGGGTCTGTGTTTTATATTTAGCATTAGATGTAGGTACAAAATGTTAAATATGGTTATATACTATATGTAAAATGTTCAAAATAAAAAGGAAGGTAAGGTAAAGGATAACAAAAAAGAAAAGAATTAATAGTATAATTGTTTTTTTAAATAATTTGAATACTTTTTGGACATTTACATAAACATTTAATAATTTACAATGATTATTTATAGTGACGTGATGTGACACATCATATTCATGGCTAAGGCTACGCTAAGTCTATTTGCAACTTGTAAATCAATAACTCGTAGGTGCTATGAGAATTTATTCTAGACAACTAAATAGTTGCGTGCGGCCTAACGCCCACAAGCGTTTCTTTAATACTAAGAGTGTATGCATGATTTATGATATAATAAATAATTTATTTAGGACATTTATACACAGATGCCTAGGCTTCGAGAATATGAAACATTCATTTGTCATTCGTTCTAAATGAATGAAATCGATTATAATCTTAGTAATTATTACAATATCGACAATTATTCGTAAGCATCGATAAAATGCACATTTGGAAAAGTATGTGTTTGGGAACAGTTCGGTCGTTCAGTCAGTAAAGACGGCTTTGGAAAATGATTACTTAGAATTATAAATAAACGTTTCAAGTCTGTAAGTTCAAAACCAGTCGCTCACATTTTTTACAAAGATATGTTTAAGTATTCTAAAGCATATAATAGCTATGACTCTAAATACTTATTACTATGTAGACCTCAAATGCAAATACTTTTTAAAATTTACATGATATGAATATGTCATTAACCTCTGTTACAATAGTTAAAAGTAGTCGTTGAATACCTAGTGTGACATTAGTTTGATTTCTTTTAATACGTGGATTTAATCATTTTGTTTAACATTGCCTCAAATCAAATATTACATTGCAAAGAGAAATTTGAGAATTCCTGAATTAGACTACAGCTCACATATTTAGGTCGAATTATTTTCCTCCGGGAAATAATGAGTCAAGTTGGAATGTGGTATAAGATGGAAATCATGCATATCGCACTCCAGTTGCAATGTATAAATATAAAATTAATTATCCTTTATTCTGTATTTATCTACTCGTTTCTTTACTACTATCATACATTTTATATACATTTAAAGATAGATAGATTTATGAAATTAATTTTTGGGATAATTTTTAATTACTTTTGATGTTGTATAGCACATACGGCCGCCCCCGCCGCAATACCGGGCAACACTAACCTCGTGGTCACCGGACCGCCGGGCGCGGCCGCTGAATGTGCGCTATCACAGAGTAATGACATAAACGTGGGGCTCAGCGAGTCCCCGATTGCCCCAGGCCCGTACTCGTGCGTATAACTTACTTACATTAATACTAGGCGTTATAACACGTGGAATAACAACTCGTTACATGGCGCTACGATTAGCACATCTTACGCTAACAACCGACACTCGTCTCGTGTCATTACATTATCAGTCCTCATTTCACATAGTACTACATCTTTGTACATAAGTATGAACATGTCGCTGCGCCGCACGAAACATTGTCGCGGAGCACCTGCGGCCTTCCACCGTTCGCATCTCGCGGAGTCGCTCTCGATGTATTTTCACGTAGGATCGTAATGGAATGTGTATCAAATATCGATTTTTTCGCATTTAGACGGTGAGTCCTTCCGTGCGCGCGGGCGGCGGCAGGGATGCGAGGGGGTGCGGGTGCGGGTGGTGGGGCG
>JWHW01035263.1:256441-303879 GCA_000931545.1 Papilio glaucus | reverse complement strand
GCGACGTGTCCGCCGATGTCCGCACGTCTGCCATACGGATCGCCACACTTGGTGTACGGTGTTGATTCCCATGGATCTTGCGATCTAGAAATCTGTCATTTAGTGCAAATTTCTCGGAGACCGATCGCTACTTATTTATATGTCGATAAATTATTGCGGGGATCTTAATATGGATAATATATTTGAGAGTGCACGTCTGCCTTTCTACACGCGTAGGATTCTCACGTAGATTGATCTAGACTTCTCTTTTCTATGAAGTAAATTTTTGGCGCGGATTGCTACTGACATGATTTTCAATTCTACTTCTTGTTAAATATAGTCCTTATAAATTTTTAATGATTTTTGTTTATAAAACTGATATGCCTGGATTGACAATTGAGATATGAAGAAAAGTAATTGATAATATGATTTACAATTATTCCATTATTTGTGATGACATAAACTTAAGAAATTTTACTTTAATGAAAATAGAAGAGAAGAAAAGACAACCATTATGAACTATTTAGGCCATAATTTTACCAGAACGAGAGAGATGTTAGGGACCCAGACAGTAGGTGAGCCATATAAGTGAGATCATATAAAATGGAACAACGTTCTTAAAGGGCTGTTTACGTAAGGTTCCAATAATTACTTAATGAATCGAGCCAGTTCTGTTTCTCACCTCCAATATTTACATGAAATTAGATTGTATGTGCTTCCTTTTTTTTTATAAATATTCCTACATAAATATTTATTATTGTTGTAGAAATTATATCTCCTTATCTTTTTAGGTCACGGGTGTGATGTATTTTTTTGTTTTAAATACTACGATTTTTTATTTTACGCGCTGTGTATTTAGTGTGTATGAAGCCTTAAGCATTTCTTGATTGCTTCTGCAGCAGGAGTAACGCCTGGGAGCTGAGATACCTTGTGCTTATTAGGAAAGGTGCGGTTTCACTTCATCTCGCATCGCGCCGCCGTCTGCTATAACACTTGTTGATTTATGACTCTGTTTTTAAACAACATTTTCTTAATCGATTACCTTTTTGCCTTTAAAATTTACACTATCCATTTCTAGGATAGATGTATAAAATGTCTGCGTGAATATTGAAACAGGTACCTTATATTACTACCTACCTACCTTTTATTCAATTTGTTTAAAAAATAAAAAAAAATAGACAATACATCCCTGGATGTTTACAAACAAGATGTTTATGTAAGAGATGCTAACTGACAAGGTGAAATAATAAAATAACTAACTTATTTCAAAATTTTAAAATTTTATTCCGATTACGAAATGTTTATTATAAGCATATATGATCGCGTTCAATGGACATCATGTAGATATATATTTATGTTAAATAGATGTAAAAATATTTTTTGTTATTTCATAGAAAGTTACACACGTTATGGAGTCGAATCCAGGTCCCACAGTTTAAAAACAAGGTACTCTCTACCCACAACTATGTGGATGTCGATACGCGACCTAAAGATAAATCGAAACCTTTAAGCAGTAGTCATAAATTACTTTAAGGTTTTTTACTAACACAAAAAATAACTTAGTCATAGAATTATAGTTTGCGTGTGACGGAATAGTTACAATATAATAAATAGATATCTAAACAAGGCAAACCTTGTGTCTTTCAGATAAAAGCCCACTTATTATCTCTCGTTCAAAATGCAAAACTATGTGAAGGGTATAAAATTCATAAAAATGTGAGGTAAATATGTGTATGAATTTTATCTTAGGGTATTAATATGTGGGTGTGAAAAGATTTACATTTTTTTTATCGAAGAAGATGGCAAACGAGCAAGCGTTTCACGTAATTTTAAGTAACCACTACCGATAGGTATCTGCAACAAGCTATTGATTTGCTGAAGTGTTGCCTATTTTTAATGGACAGAGGATAAATAGAAAACAGGATGCCCTTTCCTCTACATTCCATCCCCCGTCAAATCCAATTCCCACTTCCATCCTTTTCTAATAGGAACTTAGAATTCTGGCATCTCATTAATCAGAGAAACGCAGGGTACTTCTAATTGATGCCTGTCTTCTGTGAGCTCGTAGTAATCCACCGGTCGAGCCTATTCGTTATAACGTGCTAACAAGTGATAATGTTGTTGCGGGCTCTAGCACTGTGAAATACATAGGAACCAATTTGGAGTACATTTGGTAACTTGTCGGAATTTGCTACAACTTGTGTATATCTAAAATTTTAGAAGACATCATGTCATAATATCGTTTTCTATTTCATCTACTTTATATAATTATTGTTTTAAGCATTTCTCATTATTTTATTTAAAATACATTTCAAATTTTCATATCGAAGATGGGGTTCTTTATTTTGTTCCAGTTGATGTGATGAACTAGTTTTGCAGATATATTCGCGCGAGTCGAAATAAAGCGAGCCAATCAATATTAACACGCCGCAAACAGCGTAAATTGTTGCCTAATGCCGGGCACGCACACGCGGGCAGCCGATCTGTTCGTAGCGCCTACATTACCAAGGGTGTTCGCAAATCATTATACTATCGGACTCTACTCTCAAACATTGTGGTACTCATTCAATGATTACGCTTGAAATTGATATTAAATCTGTTATATTACTTAAACTAATTATTTATGGATTAGAAAAACGAGCCGTTATTGGATCTGACATCACGCTGTATACGTCGCGCATTACATTTACACAAGGAGAGTGCGCACACAGGCGCCGGCTAAGCGCGTCGGTATGCACACGCACACTGACGCGCGCGGCCGGCCTGTAATAACTCGGAACCACAATAAATCAATGTGATTAATGTCATTAAGCACTGTGTGCCGGCCTCTCTATATTCCGTCAATATGCACTATTTTACGACACGCCGCGCCACGATAATTAGTCAGCTTTGTTAGGAACATCGCTGAATGCTATTACACGTACCTTATTATTAACATTAATTAGTACATTTCATAAACATCACATTCATTATATAGACCTACAAATCGAAAAGGGCAACACAAGGATATGTGTGCAACGAGACAAGACGTTGCGACCTGACCTCAAAATTCATAAAAGAAACTGGAACTTTGTATCTCAACAAGAAAGGTTATTTATAGCAGAAGGAGGCAAGCTAGCAAGCGGCTGTCCTGATATAAAGTGAACGTTACCTATTGGGATCTGCAATAAGCGAATAAGTTGCAGGCAGAGCCAAGCTTCTAAAGGTCATAGGATGGGACTAACAGAAAACGATATTTCTTTTCCTATTCATCCCCTCCTCCGTCAAATCCTCCTCCCTTTCCCATCTCTTCCTTATAAGAATTGGACGGGTAGGGGAAGTATCATTGAACGATACGCAGAATAGGTCAACTTCACGCCTGTCTTCTGTGTTCTATTGTGGTAATTCACCGCTCGAGCCGGCCAATTTGTGCATCAGTTGTTGTTATTGTGGGCTCTACCACTTTGCATTTTGCTTAAACGCCTAAAACACGAGATGCTGGTTTGTTTGTGGAACTCAGTGAGTCTCAGTTGCTTTCCACATACGTGACTTGACTTTTAGTAACTCAGTATCAAAGCCTATCGTAACATTTGGAACGAATTGAATAGCTTCAGTATCGATGTTAGATTAGATCTTTCTAACGTGCGTATCGTTATAAAAGCACTGTTAAGTTTAACGAAAATAGTCAAATAACGAGTTTTGATATTCAGTAAAGACGACCTCAATCGCACGATAATGTTTATGAAAAATCCTGATCCTGTACATTACTAGTACATATACTATAATAATATCATTTTTCCTAATATAAAATCACTTTTTCCGATGTTAAAGAAGATATCTAAGTTATAATCGTACAGGGACTTTTTCTAATTTTTTTGCGGTATGCTTTATTATTCACGAAGAATCAAAATGGTTCGTGCAAATGCAAGGTATGCATGCTACGAAAGGATTGTAGATATCGTCACTTAAAGAAATAGATCAAATAATCTGTCACAATTTATATCTGACAAAATACCAAATAAATGTAAAGATGTTTACGACACAAAGTTACAAGCGAGGCGACATCAAAGAAGTGGTTATAACCGAGCGATCATAAACAAGTCGTCTTTGCAAAAAAATTGATCTCTGTTCCATATCAAAGTTTAGACCCGTCATGGCGGCGGGCACACATTACACAGAATTTAATAATTTTAAAGGTTAAATTTAAAGCTTTGGGAATAATTAGATTTATATACATATATAAAAGAAGAAACTGATTAACTGGTATACCAACGCACAGCTAAAACTACTGGGCATAATGACTTGAAATTTTGCGCAAAGATTTTTGTTATTACATAGTACCAAGAACATTCATCCCTAAAAATATAAAATAAGCATAGTGTATGAATGTTTGTATGGAGATAGAATTTAATCCAATGTAATGACCTTAGATATGAGAAATCCTATTAAATAGGTTTTAGCTTAAGTTTTAACTTCGTCGTTAAATAAAATTGCACAGCGAGTGAAACCGCAGGACTCAGGTTGTGTTAAATATAGATATTAATAGCCACATTACACCGAGCTTATTTATTTGACCCCATGTATTACAGAGACCTACCGTCATGTAACGTTAAATAAGAAAGTATTTGAATAATAATAATAATATAATAATAATTATTATTATTATGTATTCATTTTATGTACGTATTGTATATGTGCTCAACCAGACGGAGACAAAATTTTCACCACCGCATAATAATAAATCTTTATTGCACACTACAACTACTGAATGCGTAGTCCTTTTAATAATAATAAAATAGTACTTGTCTACAATTCATCTTTTGTAAGGTACCGATGCGATCGATGGTTGGTATGCACTAGTTCTGTATTAGCCTATGTTCTATGCAATATGTTCCATTCCGAACGATGATACGTATCGCTTAGTTCTTAGGATGAAATACGTAGTCCATCTAAGCGTTCGGAGGTATAATCCATATTTGAACGATTGTCATTAGTTTATGTCATCGATAAATCGTAATTATAAAGATTAGAGAACGGTATCGCAAACCATGTGAACGGACGGGAGTGGGCCGCGCTTGTTGACGCGCATATCTGCGCCTCGAATCTCGATTGTTGGCTTCGAGATTGGCCAGCGCCAGCTCTCGGCTGCTCACTGCGCCGTTCACAAACGCTTCATACGACGTGCGCTTGTAATATTACTAACGAGGGCAATGCTGCACTGTGTTTAGATTTTGCAGATACGATGCTTAGAATCGATTCGGTAACTTTACAAATATTAAAGAAGTTAAAGTTGTAGAACTTAGTCTATAAGTGTAATTGGTTACTTGATAACTAATTGTTCTCAAGTGATTTAATCGAATTGAGGAAGGCAGTTATTTCAAGTACTTTTTTTTTGTATCGAGCCTAGTTACCAAATTTATTAGTAATCCTATTCTAACCATAATCACATCCCAAAGTTTAGTCTTGTATCATTTCTTTCATAAACTTTGTTCTTCCATTGTTTGCAGTGTGCCTGCCCCGTATCACACTATTTTTCAGATATCATTTGTCATGATAAGTTTCCTTCGTTTCTCTTTCATCATCCAACTTTTTACGTGCGCTGAGCAACATTAAAATATGAGCAGAATAATGTTTTTTTTTTCTGTATTGTAACTCTTTCCAAGTCGATAATATATCGGCACGTATAATCGTGAATGTATTATTAGCTAGGCGATGATACCCGCATTTTTCCGACATAAATGCATACTTAATTAGACACAACGATATACATATGCATGCTGAGTTGTCAATGACAACCATCGTTCATCTCGATATTAAATAGCCTTTGAGGAACGTAATTGCGCAACGTGACTTCTATGATGTATAAGAAATAGCGCTATCTCGAAACGCTTGCGGTTATTTTTACTTCTTAGAAGTGTACCTGACAGGAATGCCAAAAAAATTATATGAATCTTAAGTGTGGGAACTCTACTACTGTATATATAAAACGTGATAGTATTTAACTGTATTATGAAGATATTCTTGTTGATTTGAAAGACTTCCATCGCAAAGAAAATCTATGTGGAAGTGATTTTCATCCACCTCTCTATCTCATAAATTAAACCACCACAGTTGTATCGATGATGTTCCATTTGTTTTTTTTTTTATTTACAGGGAGTCACCGTCGATAGTCTCAAACCCTATACAACTTATAAAGTTCCATGCACGGTTATAGCAACTGCATTCTCTGTCTATTCCCGTTGGTTTAAGATGTAAGAGGTGTTTTAATTACTTAAATAGATCTTTTCTTATATCGAAGCTTAAAAAAGGATGTCATGGTGATAACTTAGCATTAGTTTTCGAATGAAATCTGGATAAATAACACAGACACTTCCTTTGTCCTTTAAGACGTCGGCGTCAAGAAGGCGACCACGTTGAAACGAACAAAATATGTGCTAATCAGTCATAATTAATTATGTAAATAAATACGTAAAGTGTATTTTTTAAGTTGAAATTTACATCGTTATACACGTCTTTGAAACCAAGAAACGGTAGATTAATGGCAGTATATCGGTGACAAATTAACCGAAGGTCAAATGTGAAGCAAACATGTTATTAAATACTATAAAAATAATCATTAAATAACTCTTGGGAGTTATAGATATTCTCTTAATGTTAGATAAGTAACTAATTCGCGCGTGGCAGTGGGAAGCGGCAGCGGCCATTGTGGCGGCTGTATGGATGCCGATGACCATTTCGGATGCGCGGCTGCGGTACAAACTTTGCAATCAAATAAATATTTCGGCACAATTAAGAAAACGTTGGAGAGGGTAGCACTCGTGACAATCGGACGATAGCCCGCCGTGGAGTCGATTTACATTTACGCAAAAATAAAGTTCTTTTTGTCTTTTATCATAAATACTTTATTATACATACTACATATAGTATAAAAAAGAAGAATAGAGTTACTTATACAAAAATAAATATTATTTTAAAACTGTTTCATATTTTATACACTACACTACACTATGTTCTGCATTTTGTTTAACGCTTTACAAAACAATTGTACATTAATCATAAATTTCACCAATGGGCTTGTTTTTCATTCGACGGACGGTTAAGAAAAGACACATTGAGACCTATGAACTAATAGGTCGTTTGCAGTCTTTCAACTCGCAGGGTTGCCGAGTGTTGGATTGTACGTGTAGCCAGTACATTTCGTAAGAGTAGGTTATAAATATGACATGCTATTTCACTTTACTTAAGCTATCACACGTCTATGTTGATGTCTATAAAATATATTTTATATGGTTATAAAAGCATGTCAATAACATGTTTTGAACACAAGATGTTTTAAAAAAATAAGTTTTATACGTAATAAAATAGTTATAGTTGTTAGAAAATAATGTATTCATAATATGAACATAAAAGTTTAGAACCTCCACGCATGGCCGTGTGCGCGTCTCGCTCTGCCCACATCCGCTGAAGTATTTTGTTTATTGCTAATGCGATTTTATTTTTTATTGCTTTTTATTTATCTTTATTCAGCGATTGCGGTTTATTGTATTAAAATAAATAAGAATTCTTGACTTTTTAATTTTATTCGAGACTGAGTACACGACAGCGCCGCGAGGAGAGAAAGAAATAAATTTTAATAAGCGTTTCTTTTTTAAGGCGTGATTCTTCAGTTAAAAGCGATTTATTTTTTATATAAACTTGAAGATAAACCGTATTCATTAGAGATCGACTGGAAAGGGACTAAAATAAGAATAAATGCGGCCGAGTGGGTCGCAGTGTCGGAGTTGTCGCAGAGTTATTGTCGTTAATCAGCCTCTCCCGGAGGAGCACCGAATGCCCCGTCTCTCTAGATGACCGCCTTTGTTTACCTTATTAAAAATTCGCTTTATTACATCAATCAATGTGAATTGTGCGCGTTTCTTTGAAGAGCGGCGTATTAACGGACATTTTTATGCTAATGGCGTGCCTTACCGTTGTGTCATAAAATACATGTAATAGTTTACAGATAGCCGGTAAAGCGCTGATTTGAATTCAATAAGCGATCATAGCTAGGTTGTACACGGGGCGCATACGTACCGGGATGTGTGTAGTCCCACTAATGTTACGAATCCGATTTAAATATGTAAAATAAATCATTGTGCATCGTGACAGGTCCGTGTGCCTACGTTTTTTATTTGATGTGTTGTGTTTTTATTTATATCAATATTGCTAATCATTTTCCTTTTACATTTTAATAAAATATACATACAATGTTTGTTGGTGTTTTTAAAATATTGATTTTGTGCTGTGGTGTAATTTTGTACTGACACAGAAATTTTTATCAATGGAACTATGCTTGACAAAAGTTTTTATCGTTGTTATCATTATTTTAATTGAAGTATAGCAATAGGAACAACAACACTGAAGAGGATTCATTGAAAAGTAATGAATGGCTTTCAGTGCTACAGTTTTATTAAATGGAATCTTGCAAGAGAATGTAACCCATTCAATCACCATTTACAACTTAATTATAAGATAACTTTACCTATTATAAATGATGGTAATTATCAAATGGCACGGTCTTGGCTCTCACTTCACTGAATCACTCTTCTTAAATTAGTCACCAATTTGGTAGCTTACACCTCGAACTTCAATTTAATAAAGATGGAATAATATATTTCAAAGTGTTTATTTTTTCATAATCGAGACATTTCTCAGCGCGGCCAATTCCGAAGGCGCCATTCCGTGCTGCAGTCAACGGAAGTACATAAATAATGTTTATCGATCGATCATCGGCGAGGTGCAGCGACGTCGGGGTTAGATTTATGCGGCCTTCATCGCCAGCGCCGTAAACTAGATCTCCATAAAAAGGAACATTTCCTATTTAAAATTTATATCAAAGACAATGGCTCACAAAAACGGGTCGGCCGCTCGCGATGCGAACCCGCCCGACCGAGCACGGCGCCAACTGCCAAATCTCTATCGGACGCGCGTAAATTACGCCTTTTTACCTGGATTCCTGTTTTGACATATTTAAGGCATTAGTAATAATTATGAGTCCTCCCCCCAGCCCGGTAAGTGTGGTGCCAGTGAGTTTTGACACTATCTTAATGACGGACTCCGGGTGACAATAAATATTGAATCGTTATCGGAACCTATCCGGGCCCGCCTCGTCCGGCTTGCATTACATAAATAGACCCCCCAATTGGATCTTATAATATTAACCAATTTACATTGTAATTTGCTTTTCTTTCGCACAAAGGTGTTGTTCTCAAACATTTAAGACTAACTAATAGTACGCGCTATAGACAAATCGTTTCTGATTTTTATTTACAAAAAAGTACTACTAACTTTATGCAGCAGTGGTCGGTCGGTGACAAGTCTCGTCATTATTACATAATGCGATTTGCTTGCCTTAAATCAATTAATCATATTGCCTGCATTAAATGGAGCTTATTACATTTAAATGAGCCATGATTGCCGGTTGGGACTTAGATGGGTATCACCTAGAAAGCCGAGAATTTTTTTCAGGTTTTTCTTGACTTAGATTCACTTAAGACTCCATGGTTATGTTCTTTTTGTTTCAGTATTTGTTACTAATATTTGGAAATGATTAGACGAGTGCATTAGTTAATAAGTAATTGGGGCGCTGGGGCGGTGTGAGCGGTGAGCGCGGGGTCGCCGGGGTCGCCGGGTCGTGCACATCTGCCGGCATTGTCCTCCCACACTGATCTTTTGTCAACAAATCGCATTTGATACTTTTAATTGCAACAGGATATTGGCTCGTCCAAATTACTATTGTATTGAAGTACATATCATTACAGGAAAACTTTATGTTAGGATTGTATTTATTGAGAGGAGTACCTAATTCGGGCCGAGATAGCCGATATTTAAAAGTCGTCTGCATTGTCTTATTTAGTTTATTTAGATAATACACGGTCGCACGTTCAAACACTTTCCTTTAACGAGGAGGTATATTTGAAGTAATTCCCCCCTCTCTCTCTCCATAGACCCTTAACTGTGACATCTGCTGTGTAGCTCTCTAAGTAGCGAAAGAAAACCAAGGTAAAATTTAAAATCACCGCAAACCTCGGCGAGCATTTAAGATGGGATCAATCTAGTGCACCGGGAAAGGCAATATCTGGACTGCCCTACTCCACTCCTTTCACAAACCTTGGTTCGCCCTGCGTGACTAACTTATGGCAACTAAGGCCCTTTAACAAATTTTGCCAACCTACGGGGCTCAAACGCTAACGGTAACGGGGAGTAACATTCGTATACTTTCACGTGGTGATGGATTCCATCTGGCGGCATGTTCCTCATAGAATGCTTAATTATACGTCGTTGTGATACCCACGTTAGCAGGCGCACTGCAGCAGAAGTATCAATGTCCTACTTGAAAAATGTGTGAAACTAAGTTGTCTACAAAAAACTGCGACTGTCAATTAAAACATTCATTTGACATTTGATTTATTAATAATACATTCTAACCACCTGATCGTAAGAGCTTTCAATAAATGATTACCATGAAAGAGATGCGTGGTCCTTTTTTTCCACAGTAAAATGAATAATCCCCTAAATTAAATATCAATCCTGTACGAGTTGAGGTAAAAAAATATATATGCTCAAATAACCGCCACCCGAAAAAGCGATCATGTGTTTCGGATGGTATGAATAAATCAGATATAGCGGCGCGAGTGGCGTAGGCGCCTGGGGAGTGAGGGTGAACCACGCCCGGACGAGTTGTAAAACCTTTTCAAAAAGTGCCTGAAAGAGTCACGCGTAAATTTTAAGGGTTTACGATTGCTCATTCAGTCATTAGAATTCGTCTTTTGTTTACAGCCGTCCGTAGAGCTGTCGCGAGAGTCAGATAAGATCGAGCCCGGCGAGCGAACATTATTTATGTGAATTTTGACAGAAAAACTATAGTCGTATTGGGTTGCAACGAAACTAGAATTATTTATGGCAAGTGCGGGCAGCGCTCGCCCATAAATTATACGCCATCGAATAAGACAAAAGCCGGCGGCGATAAGGCGCGCGATTAGGGCACGACTCGGTCCCTGATGAGTGCACTTTTGACGTATGCCTTTGTATTTTTATTTATCTACTTTTATGACAAAATTAATAACAATATTATTGTTATAATTACATTTACCATAAATAATTTGGCTTTACATGTGATTTACGCAAAAAAAGAGAAAACTTGTTTTTTTTACACAAATTATATTGTACTTAAATAGGACATCGCTATTCGAAGTAGCCTTGATACCGATTATGATAGCGTCATAGTACCTACATATGAAAGCCCCTCCTTAGGAAAATAGGCGAAGAAATAGAATCCCACAAAAAGAGCAACATAGAACCAAAAAGTTCTTTGCTGTTCTATTCTAATTTAAAAAGTAAACGATTAAGCATAATTGGAATAATAAAATGGGACACGCCATAATAGAAATGACACATCTTTAATATATGGAAATTTTACAAAATCACATTACTAAAGTATTACAAAGCTCTACTTTTATTAAATAAAAATTTTATACACCCATAAACATCCGCCGGCATTGAACATAGATGGAAACAAAGTTGCAAAATGGTAACCCCTTAATAGGCTTCCATAGACAAGGGTGCATGAAATACGGTTAATGATAAATCCACAAATGAGATTTGCCGGACGCACGACCACTCAAAACCGATACGCTATTGTCACCGGACACTCACCTTGCATTGACACAGATCAACAAAATTTTACAAACTAACTATCCCAATATACTATACAGGCTGATTCCGATAAATGTATTTTCAATTATTGTTATTGGCATTAGATTCTTAATGGCATTAGGAAAGATCGATATTTTAAATATATTTTAGCCTTATTCCCGTTATGGAGTGAACAGAGGTAAAGAACGTCTAATGGCAACTAGTCACTTTGCATTTGGCCAGCCTACGTACTACAGGAAAACAGTGGAGCTCTCAAGTTCGTCTTAGAAATCGAGTAACAACAAATTCATCATCATCTGAGGCTATTCATCCGCAGGTTGCTCTGATCCAATAAATTTCTCTACTTTGGGCTTTATATATTATGCTAACCTCTAAAGATATGTCATAGTGATTAGTTGTAAGTGTTCTAGGTACACTATATTACAGGTACAAGTAACGAAAAATTACAACACTATTCTAAAATTAAAGGTAAATTCGTTGTATTGTTTGTTCATATTGTGTATTATATAAAACCTAGGAGGTTAAGATTAGGCATTAGGAAGGAACATCCTGTACTCAGGGTGCATGTAGGTGGTGACGCTCCAGATGGACGGGTCAGCAGCTGCGCGGTAATTAAGAGGTGGCCGCTGGAAGTGGCGCGCGCCGGACAATGCGCTTCAATTGAATGAGAGTAATCTTTGCACCCACGCGTCTTTTGTGCGCGTGGGTGGACTGCTGACCGTTCCATGATGTGTCCGCAAGTTGCTCTACATGAATATATCAATTAAAATATAGAAATTGCAACTAGATTTGTATTAAGAAAATATATGCGAAGTTGTAACTGACCTTATAAGGTGACTACTGTGATTTAGGAAGTGAATTTTCTTACGTGAAAATCCGAAAATGAAGAATTTAACTAACTTATGATCGTACAGGTAACAATAAACCCTAGCAGTTAGATTACAGTGTCAAGGTATAGGACCTCAGCTTTGACTTCTATTTAATCACTACTGCTCGGTTGCATACGCGCAGGTATTTTTAAATATAACAAATATAGTACTAGGTATCTATTATGTAATAACTGACGATTAATTTTATGCTAATAATAAAGAATGAATCTTTTAGTTTCTTGCAAGTTAAAAGGCTAATATCTAGTGCTAATGTGTAATGATTGGATACTAGTAACAAACTGAATGCGCAAGGTAAATACAGTAGAGCATACATCCCAGCCGCAACGTACGTGCAAAGCAAACAATAATTGTAAAAATTGCTTTAATGATAAATTGGTGACCGTCCTTAATGGCTATTGGGTATTGGGGCTCAGAGCGATTCGAGCCGGAACATAACCCGTAGCAGTCATATCCCACTTCAACTACAATGACGCCGTCCTATGATTTATCTCTTAATTGTGATCATCGCGAGCGTCGCTTAAAGGTGCTTTTTATATTATTACAGCCATAATTCTGTCAAATGTCCTCATCTAAACCAATTTCGTGACAATACTATTTCCGTTGCCGTATCTCTCAGTTAATGTTAAGTATGAAATTTTTGTTATCTGAAAGCATTATTTATGATACTTTAATTTTATAGAGAATTATTTGTACGTCTAATTTTTTTCTCAATAATATAACGGTTATTTTATAGCAGTCTGATAGCACGGCTCTTGTCGAATTAGTATGCATTGTAATTTTTTTATTCGTAATATTTATACGTGTCTATTACAAATGGCAAGAAGTGAAACTGATAATTCTATTTGTTGTACAAAATGATCAAATAAAACATTATCTAAGTAAGTAAAGCGATGCCGTATAATATCTTAGCACATAATATATCTGAAGAGTACTTTAGCGAATTCCATTTGGATTATCATTTTTGTCCGAACTTTAGATGTTGTGTTGTTTCAATCGGTCAACACTAGTAATATAATGTGTTCATTTAAATTAGTTTCGATATGAATGGACATAATTTAAAATTTAAAAGTTTAGCTTTAACATTTTGATAAGGCTGAAACGCTCAAGAGCTACGACTGTCTATTACGGGAAACAAGCTGCTTAAGTTGTTTCAATATCTGTTTTACACTACAAACGTTGACCGTTTCTCAAAATAACGTTTTAATATACTTTGATGTATGTTAGACATTGCTCGTAGATTTGAGGATAGATCATTTCGCGGATGAGCAACGGCCGGGGCGAACTGTTGACAATGGACGCTATAAAGAAAACTAATAGCGGCCTCGTCGATGCCGTATAACGGCTGTTTTACCGAATTTTACTCATTTCAGAGGTTAGCAACATTTTTGTTGTTTTGTTTAAAACATTCGCTAAAATATTTTCGTTGTCGGTATGTAGAGTTGGTGATTTCCTTATCTCTAGTGTTTTCAGTGATTAGTGTAGCCATTTTTAACGAAAACACAATGTTTCTTATGTGTCACAAGGAACAATTTAGCTGCGTTAAGTTTACTTATAAAGAGCCATTATAGCTTACCAATAGAACTAATCATTATGCCACTTATAATTTTAATGTGGTTTTGTGAATATAAACTAATATCAAAGGTATCAGCAGGTTTGTTGATTGCTATGCTAGTTTGAACTTTTATTTGGAAAAAAATCTCAGGATATAAGTTCATTACGGTCATGGTCCATTAATTCTTATAAATATTACCAACCCTAAAGATGGATCGAATATTATTAGTGACTTGTGTTAGGATGGTTCAAGTTCTCGCTTAATGTACTATCACCTTCTTCTTTCCTTCCTTTCTCCCGACATTTGTCTACTGCTGGACGTAAGTTTTGATATTGATCGCCACAAAGACCGGCCCCTCATCTAGTGGACTCCCGCAACTTTGAACAGATCGTTGGTCTATCTTGTGGGAAGCCCACCTACGCTGCGTCGACGTTGCCGCCATTCCAGAACCTTACGGCCCCATCGGCCTCCAGTCCTGCGTGCAGCGTGTCCGGCCCATTGCCACTTAAGTTTTGCAATTCTTCGTGCAATATCGGTCACTTTGCTTCTGCTGCGGATCACATAATTTCTGATGCGTGATCCCGCAGAGACTCCGAGGATGTGCCCTCTCTATTGTCCTTTGAGCGAACTTGAGCTGTCTAATGGTACTCACGTCTCAGTTCCGTTAGTCATCACTGGCAACACCCACTGCACTATCATCTACTACATTTAATTAATTTAGTTCCGTTTTAACTTGCGCGTGTCCATCGGACGTTTCGAAGATAAAACACTGTAGCAAAATAAAACGTGAGAGTGCACGACATCTGACACCGCCGAGGGCGGATGGGGTTGCCGTAGAACTATTGATATCGATATGGGGGAGGAATTTAATATTACTTTTATTTATTGTAAATCGTTCCTTGCTTTAGCTAAGACACTATTTGTTTTGTTAAGATTTATCCTGATATAAGGTTTAGGTTGTAATTTGCTTTTTTGAAAAATGTTGGAATACTGTTAGATAAAACTTACAATAATTGCTGCAAGTGAATATTTAAAAAAATGTCATTCATTAGAAGGCAAATAAAACAAATGTAAGTGCATGAGATAAACCAAAATTATCCATAGCTCTTCAAAAACTAACTGTTGTGTAAATAAACCCCAATTTTCGCCAACTTATAAGTTACCAAATTTCCTTATATCAATCCATCAGACACTCGTTCTTGCAAAAGTTATGGCTAAATGTGCGGACTATCGAAGATGAGGTCGTGGGTTTGAATTCGCCATTCGCCTAATGTCGCGGACCACGTCGTAGCAGAATCTTAAGTTGTACTGGTTAATGTGTATTATTTCAAAAGTCTGGTATTATTTTATTTAAAAAAAAAGTGTATGTGTTTTAAATCTTTGAAATTCGACATTATAGGTAATATGACACATAGTTTGAATAATTTTTAGAAGCAGTTATTTAAATGTGTATTTAGATGATTATTATTGAGTTTAGATAGCAGAGTAGCTGGGGAACTGGGGAACTGGGGACATTCAGCCGGAGACAGTGAGCAGACGCTCGGGACGATGACAATGCGCGCGCGAGGGGGCCGTGTTTGCACGCCGCGCTATGAATAAAGATATTGCCGTTATTTGTAGTACAGATGTCATGTAATTTCATTGTGCCGCAAAATATTTAGTGTAAACAAACGGGGAGACGCCGCCACGATAACATCTCTCGGTTCCGATGTTATCCGCGTATACACTGTCAAATAAACTCAATTTTCATACCGCTGCGGTAAAAAATGGTTTCCGTTAATAAGGGATTTGCGGAGATTTTTTTGTATACATATAAAAGATTAAGCTTTTTCTACCACAAATATATTAACGAATGGCTTTACTCAATAAAAAGTAATGTTTTGTATTCTTTTTTATAAAATTTGTGTAAATCTATTGATTTTTTATAAAGTTACCAAACAATTTACTTTGAGAGTAAATGTAAAATTTTAAATAATACAACGGCCTGTCTGTTGTATATTATAATTAATGTGTGCCAAAAATGTTAATGTCATAATATTTTATCAATCACTTAAACGAGCAAACGGACCAAAAAAAAACATTTGTCCCAACATGATCAATGAGTAAATTTATTTATAATTGTTTATTTATAAATTTTGTATCCCACAATATAAACATATAGCTTATATGTAATTAAAGATACATCTTTAATTCATTAAATACTACATTGTAATATTACCGTACCGGTACCTACCCACATAGAGGCATCAATTTATATAACCAGAACTTTCTATAATCGGAACAAGGAAATTAAATCATGTACATGTTTTATCATTCATTAAGCAGCATGTCAAAATAATTAAAAAAAAAAAATCATTTTGCTTTAAATTAAAATCGTCAAAGTGGAGCGAGATGTATAATACAAAATTTATATAATGATTGTCGGCAGCTATCTCTTTGTACGTAAAATGAATGGAAGCATATCGGCGCATCGATACGGCGTTTAATAAAATCATGTCAGTCATAGGAAATCGGGACAAGCCCGACGAACATGAGCCCTCCATTAAATGATAATCCCGCCAATTTATCGACAGAGCAAAAAATATACGGCATTGTGTTGCGAGTTGTCGGACATGAAAATTATTTTATATAAACACATTGAATATTCCCGGGTCGCGACCTCCCCGGATTTCAGCGCTGCAGATTATTCCCACTCTGCCCCAGTCATCATCGGTTGACATATTTTTTTTTAAATGGGGCGACGGGTAATGGAATAATAATAAGCGGGAATTTACTTTTTGGTCATAGCGTCGATTCAAAAACAGAAAGGGGTGTAAATATATCGGTCGTGTTAGACGTATTCCATTGTCGACCGGCGGTCCAATGCTGTGTAATCAACGGTTGGATAAAATGAAATGGATTTCTGAGTCTGAGCTATTTGTCGCATGTTTGACAGCAATAACAGGGTTCGCTTCGCATCAAAGCCGCCATATGTCGCTCATATCAAATTTATTTCTATTATTTTATTGGTTTTGGTCGCCGATGATCGCCTTCATTACCTTTATTGACCGTCACGGAGAGAATTCAAATTTATGGTCGGCGATAGCTTGATGACCATAACAAAGTGAACAAAGTAATAAAGGTAATAAATTGGTTGAACGCTATCGTCTACTTCCAAAATGGCGGTACTAATTCTTTTTTGTGCCTCCAGGGCTCTATTCGTGTGTGTCTTTTATATCGTTGAAATGATTGAATTCTAAAAATAGTCGTTCCGAACATAACTGCATTAGAACGTGGACAATAGTCTATATTAAGGGCATGGGCTTAAAATCATCCATTTAAATAACATTTTAAATAAATAGTGTGTAGATAATAGGAACAATGCAATATTTTGTCAACTGGCGAGTCCGCGCCTGCGAGCGCAGCGCGGCGTGAAGCGGAAAATCCTCGGGACATTCAAGGACATTTTTTGTGGGTTAATATCCGCACGACATTGTCAACCGGCTATTTAATACATCAAGTAACACAATACTTTAAATACGACTAGATTTGTGCAAAATTTAAAATCTTTACGCTAAGTGATTTTGTATGAGCCTATTAGATTAATATCCTTCTTGGATGTCGCAGGCCCGGCGACGGCTTTGTATTTACAGACGTAATATACATCTGTATTTTATTTTGTATAAATACAGAGTAAGGCTTGCACGATTGAAATAAACTGAAAAATCTAGACGAAGCAATAAGATAAGCGATGTTGTTCTTCTAAAACTTATTTTCGAATTTGTTAAGTTGCAGATGCGTTTAATAGAATAAATAGATAGATATTCGTTGAATATATATTTATTCTATTAAACGCAAAGGATAAGTAGCAATTGCTATCAGCATTTCACCGTAGGTTCTACATCTACATTCCAAACATGACAAACCTATCGCCGTAAACCATGTTTAAGCGAGTAAGTTTTTGTACTTAGGAATCCGACATAAACGGAAACTTGGTACAATTTATAAGCCAACTGGAATGTAACCCAGGACTGATTATTTTAATTTATTAAATTACTATTAAAGTTAAATTTCGATAATTAAAATTTAATAGAAAATCGCATAAATTTAAACTTTTTATAGCAGGAGGTGGCAATTGAACAAGCGGTTCACCCGATGTTAAGTAACCTACCCATAGGCATCTGCAACAAGCTAATGAGTTGCAGATGATGAGATCTTTAATGGACAGGGGAGGGGATAAACAGAGAAAGGGATATTGCAATGTCCTATTCGTCTCCGTCACGTCCAATCCTATTCAGGAGAGGACAGAAATTGGGCCTCCAGCACCTCACTCATCACTCAACGCAGAAGCATACTTCTTCTTCACGTCTGTCTTTTGTGAAGACATGCTTGAGCCAGCTCATTTGTGCAAAACATGTTGTTGGTGCGGGCTCTACTACTATTATTACTGATATAAATAATCGACGTTGTAGTTTTCACACGACGTAAATCAATTTACGGTTTGTCACAACTAAGAAAGAATAATGTGGATTCCTATTAAAGTTAATTTAAAAGTTAATCGAGATTTAAAAAAACTGTTTATATTAATTTGACTAATGAGATTAAATGAAATTGTTCTTAAATTAAGTTTTGGTTAAGATACTGTGAGTATATTCTGGTGTGGCTTAACATTATTCAGGCTATTTTATAGTAGATCACAAGTACTGCAAGGCACTAAAGTTGAACGTAATAAGACTCTCACTACCAAAAGTTTGGCGAAAAAGAGGATTCAGGTGATTTGAGTTGTCATCTTACTTTTTTCTTATATTTGTCTCTTTCAGGTTCTAAGAGTTCATGGAATTCGTAGAGTTCATATTATTTTGTTTTTTTCAGCATAAGTAGCCTCTATAAATGCTAAATAATGAAACTTTTTTACTAAAATGATTGATGTGTAGTGTAGTGTGTGCTGTATGTGTAAACAGAGTAGAGTTCGCTACATGTCGGCCAAACCGCAAACTTTCGAGTCCACCCTCTCCACATCCGTCGCGACGTCGTATTGAATGGCTTTTCTCTGCACTAAGGAGGAGGCCGTCATTCTCTATTGAGACGCAATAAAAACAGATATGACAAAAATATCGGGTTTCATAAAGCTTTGGTTTCGTGACACGTAATATTATTTTAAGGGACGTTATTATGCTTTTTGTTTGTCGTTCTCCTTCGAGATTTGCTCCGTGAAATGAGTTATAAAGAATAATACGACCTTTAATTTTTATGTACACGATTTTTTTATGTCACAAGTGGTTTGACAACGCGCCGCAATGTTACCCGTCGGAAATCTTTTATCATTTTGTACCTTTATGTGGTTTTTATCGTTCTTTTGCAATAACTTTTCTCGTTTACCCGTTTTATAGTTTAGGTATATATTATTGGTAAAACATGTAAAAGCCTATGTAACACAAAGAACTTACATATGTTATCAAACCTTACGCTTTTATCCGAAACCGCTTTTGATTGTTTGCTGTGCTTGGCGCCTGGCTTAGTGACCAAGTCAAGTAAAGATTGATTTTTTGTGATTTTGAGGATACGTACAGCTATATAAGGGAATACATCTGGTATATAATAACGAAACTATAATGAAATGTGACGAGGTGACATTCGGTGATATAAGACTTCTATTGCACACTAATAGCTTTCTATGTCCTATTTGAAAGGATTATCATTGTGATATAGAGCGAGTGGGCATATTGTTTCTGGAGTGCATTTTGAACGGAAAGGAAACAACAATCAAGTATGGAGACATTATGTACTCGACAAAGAGTCCGTGTTCTTTGTCAACTTTCTTTGTGCGCCGTAGACAATGTAATTGAAGTTTTTGTCGAAGGTATCCAAGACACTCGTGTAATAAGTTTTTATGCTGCTATTTAATTAATCGCGCCCGTTGTTCAACGTGTATCAAACGCTCTTTATAGCCTTATTGCTTATCTAGGAGTTAATTTTACTACTGTTTAACTTTAACGCGAGTCGTTGCGTGTAGGAAACAATGATATAAACAATTTATTGCTGCCTTCTTGTATAGTATCACGCTCGGAACAGATAATTCTTAGAATACTGTTTTGAATTTGTTTATAAGAACGCAGTAGTGTTTTAAATGTATTCTGATAAATGGTTCTTATCTCTGTAGTAACATTATCACTGTACTCATATCGATCAACCAACTGATCTTCACTTGCTTTGCTTGATAGCTATGGCCTATGGTATCGGTCATTTTGATTGATTTTTTATTATACTAATTAAGGTTTAGTTTATCTTTTTGATTTTACGTATAATATTTTTATGCAGACTGCGAATTATTCAATTTAAAGTATTTACCTATTCATACTCGTTAAACCGGTAGCTGCGCAGATATTTGTCTTTTTAATGTCATTCAATACGTTTTTTTTTGTTTGACGGATTTTATGTCATAAATTTATCAGATTATGATGTGTAATAGCATCAGCTTTTTAGTTCTTATTTGATTATTGAACTCAGATACAGTGTAAAGAAGATGTATGCATTGTAGTGATGAGTCACAGATTTTGTTTCGCTTGGGGACGAATGAAACGACTGCCAGCTTAGTGCAGACTGGTGTATTGCGTCACATACACACCAATAGGCGCAGCTACCGATACTTATGCATGGCCATGCATACAGAGTAGATAACAACCCATTTGGAAAATTAGAATTATCTTATGAAACAATACAAGTGATAACATGAAATTACGCCATACTGGGGTAGACAGTGGTAGCATATGTGCTATCCGGAAGTGATTTCTTGAGTATCCTCAATTCAAACCCTAGATTCGTCGCGTAACCTTCGAGGTTGTGTGTCGATACATTATTTTATGTTTCAAAGGTTGATTGTTTTCTGATTATACGTTAAACGGTGATATGACGTTAGTTTTAGTTTTACCTATCGACCTCGCAGACACAAGTTTGCACAAGAAAGATGCGGCGATAGCGCTGGCGAATTTCAATCAACAAACAGGTAAGTAGGTGAGCGCAATAAAATTGTTGCATGCTTCGATCACTAATGTCGTGAGATATTCTGTCGGCTTGTTAGTTTGGTGCCTTACAACTTGTTATAACGTCGCTGCTGGCACGCGTGACGGCGCGCGGTATCACGTCATCGGGCACGCGAACACGCCTAACACCCCGACGAGCACTCCCTCCCCCTCCGCCCCGGACGACATAATAATAATATATGGAATTGTACATTCGACCAAACAATTAAACGCGCTTGCATCATATGAAGCAGCTGGGCTTGTAGAGCCACGAACTTAGAAGTTTCGGAACCTCTTAGCCTAATAGTAGAGCTTTATGTATTGCCAGATGGAACCAATCGCCTAGTATCTAGGTTATACTTTGCCCAACGCGAAAAATAAGTGCACGTTGATATTTTACCACGTGCATATAAAAACGCTTTAAAAAACATTTTTCAAATAAAATTATAGAAGTTTATTTGCAAATATAGTTAATTGAGATGTAAAATAAAAGATAATATATGCATACATATATGTATGTTTCATTAGAACACGTTACAACGAATTGGTAGCTTTAAACTCAATACTTTTTATAATAAGCTATATTACCCGAGGGTCTTAAAACATTTGGCTTTATTAGTAAATGAGCCACCAAGTCGCAATTTGTTCACAAATGACGACAAATTTGTAAATTTCTTACCAGTTTAGATAATTTTATCTTGTTTCGATAACGCGTACTTTCGATACGGCGATCTTCCGAGCGATCAGGAATACTCTTTATAGACGACCTGCAGTAACACTAATTATCTAAATAATTTCTGGCCGTATCGGTTTGTTATTGCTATCGCATAAAAGCGTATAACGATTGCATAAGAACATTTGAGTATAAGAAAGATAGTGGTGTTTGTATGACAGTGATAATGATTAAATTACACTAATTCTACCATGAGTACTTGAAATGAAAAACATTAAATAAACACGATAAAATCCGTTAAATTAGTTTAGTTTCAATGTATTCGCTCAAATATAAGATATCATTAAGTGATAGTAATATTTGTATCAAAATATCACAACTTTAATTAACTCATTAATTTCACAATTTAGAAGTCAAATTATTTTATTCAATCTAATATATTATCTAGATTTGTTTTATTTTGCATACACTACTAGCGATACAGCATAGTATTTAAATGTTCAGCGTGACTCGCACTACACGGTATACAATGGTACACTGAACTTGTGCTACGGCTACGGGCGACCGAGTGTCGAACTTACTAAGTAACGATCGTTGTTTTGAATCACTGATTTGTCATAGTTTCGTTTTCTGTTTCTGTATAACTTCTGTATCCCGGCGTAATATGAAGAAACAATGATTTCATAGAATAATAGTGAAAGTCCAATTTAGTCTGTATTAGTTAATCCATATTTCAGTGTACAATCATTCACATGTTAATATTTGTGTCTAAAGCAAGACAGAAATCACCCCATTTCGTACTTTGGAGTAAATAAGTTCTTAGAGTAGCATTTGATCATCCCTTTCAGTTTTATTGTTTTATATAAATGAACGAGATGTTAACGATAGTTATTATTGGGGTCTTTTTATAGTTATAAATGAACACCTCATACAGGAGTCAATGTGCACGTAGGCGAGATGAGCGTTGCGTGCCGCGGCTGCGTGCGGCGGCCACATGGCCCGAGCCTCACATCTACACTCTAATTAATATAAGATCTCAATTAAACTGAGACACATAACGACTGCTGTTTTATATTGCAACACGATGCGGCCATAAGCGCTATAAATATTCGCGTATCTTAGCAATGCGATGTAATTAAAAAGGAAAAGGTCACTTCTATTTATCGCATGCTTTATAGACATTAATGGCGGCGATGCTGCGATGCTTGTATTAAATATATGACTAAGCGATATTTTTATATTTTGTTGGTAAAAGGCATGAATGCAAGACACAAGATTTGTCGCGACTTAAGTCAATTAACTAAGTTACTAGCCTTAACGTGATTTCGTTTAATAGAAGTTTTCAAACACAGTTTTTCATTAGTAAAAATGTGAGAAGCAAACTTGTGATTACTATGTGTCCTAATAGCGGCTATAGTGCTCCTCTCTTGTTTAGCTGAGACTAATATTAACGATAACTATTTTTATATTTAAAGAAAGAAAAAGGGCTCTATCGCTGTGAGGCTACATCGCTCCAAAACTCTTAAACTTACTGCTAACTGCTACTGCCAACTTAAACACTATCTTGGCCATGTCCGAAGACGGAGCGGCCAGAATAGTGTGTATTTGACCGATTTCACAGTTCACGGGAACCCTTACAAAGAAAATTATCCCTAAAACTTTCGTTACGGACACACGTACGTGTGTGTCCGTAACGAAAGTATGTGTGTTGCACATCCTCAACCATACCACAGTCATTGCAAGTAAGTGATGACACTTTCTTCATAAAAAAAATTGTTGTAATGTGACCAGACCGTAGCCTTATTAAATCGATGCTTGATATAACTACATATAAAATTAAAAATTAAAAGAAAAATAGAATTAAAGAAATAAAATAAAATGCGATTGATATTAAATGACAATCATATACAATTAAAAATCATAAAACATAACATACAATAAAATCCCAAAGCTTAGAAGATATAAATGCAATAACAATTAATAGCATTATTATTTGTCCTGAAGTGCAACGACCTTCGACAGCGACCAGAATTATTCATCTACTAATGGAATAAAGTATTATTAGATTAATAATTTCAAAATTGAATTAACATTTGATAGGTATTACAAAGCAAAACGACCGATAGAAGCTTTCATTTTGTCAATTGCAATCTATAATCTATGGTAACGGTGGATAACCTCAGCAAAAATACGTTAGTTTAGTTTAATATCACATTGTATAAACAATAAAAATAGTGTTTAGAAAAGGGTTCAAAAGACCATCGGAGGACGATTCCCTAAAATATTTATAGTCATTATAACAGGTTCAAAATAAAAGAGTAAACATTATTCCAAAGTTGGCTTAATTGACATCGTTTTATTATGACTAAACAAATAAAGTATGTAGAGTTGGAGTTATAAACGACCACTTTTCCCTTTAATGGTGCCCAGAGTTACTATATTCGGGATATAAGGTCTTGACCAAGTTTTGAATCGTAATATTTTGGGTTCAGATTACCGACGCCGATAACGTGTCATCTCACCTTATACCAGGGATGTATTCAAAAAATATACATTGAAAATTAATGCTGAAATTGCAATTTCATTTCGATGCACTGAAATCTAATTTTATTCTTTTTTTTAATGTACGTTACAATCAACGCATTATGCAGATAATTACACGATGTGTTAATTCAAGGAGGAAGATAAGGTTAAATATATTTTATTAACCACATTTATAAATGTATAATATGTTTAAATTTGGATAATAATGTAATAACAAATGATTATAGGCTTATAATAAATGTATTTCAGCATAAGACAATATGAGAAATTGGATACACAATTCATATTTGCAAAGTATATGAATGTAACTTTTGTCTGGAATATTTCTTGTAATTGATAAGTGTTTGTATAATTCCTCTAAATTTCAATTGATGAATGAATTTAGTGAATTTAAAAAGTAGTAGTAGTTGGTACATGCATATGTATCTATAAAATTTAAAAGTATGATTTTATTATAATGATAGAAATTATTGTGTTAATCCCAAATCCGTCTCTGAAGCGGCAATGGTAAAGGCCACACGCGGCCCCGGGTCCTGGGTTATGCTCGCAGCGCGCGGGGTCGCGGGGCGCGGGGCGGGGTTTCATTCATGTTGTTAGATCGGCCCGCTCATAACTTAACTTTTAATTTATTCCTCTCCACTTCCAATCCAGTTTGGTGCAGCCTTCGCCCCTACACCTCTGCCGTAATACGTAATTATATTAGATTCAGAATATAACCATATAAATGCACTTTTGTATTTTTATATGATTTTTTTACCGATTTTGCTTATACAACATTTTTATATTGTCTATTATTATTAAACATAAATAACCTAAAATAACAACATGTGGGAGTCGCCATTGAAGATCATTCTGACGGTTAATGACTATGTTGCGTCTTAAAAAACACATTTTTTTCATAGTCTTAAAAATAAATAAAAAGTTTTTTTTTTAATATATAAATTAAAGTTGTTTCATTCATAAACTAGTCGTCATGTAGACATGTGTAGTGGAGACGTTGTACAATGGAACGCCTACGGTTGATCGAAAAATATCGTGTTACAATCCAATCAACGCGCGCGGCGGAGGGGCGCGGGGGACGCAGGTTCGAATCAAACTTTTCCCCGATATTTATGTTTGTCTTTAATTTTTACTCCTAAGCCGCTGTCCATTTAATATTGGACCCGGGACGGCGTTAACGATCGCCATATAAAAATTTATTTCAACGCATCTTCCGTTTCGTTTTTTTTTCTTCATCGCATTCAACACGTCGTCGGTTTACTTTATTAATCACTTAAGTTAAACAACACATTGTGGCTTAACACAAATCATCGGATAACGATTAATTGCAGAATAATTCACCTTAAGAGAATATCGTATTATTATTTTTACCCAATTAATAAATAAAAAATAATTTTATATTTAACTTCTCCTTCAGTGGATGTACCACTTTACAAAACATATTCTGATACTGCGTAAAAGTATTCATATACTCGATAGCCACTACTTTTTCTGTTTACTTGACATTGAGTTATGATATGACGTCATCAATTATCTTCTAACCTTAACTTTAAATTTTAATTTGAAATTTAGAATGACACACATCGTTTTTTTTTGCTTTGGTAAATTAACAACAGTAATCAAAGCCACGCCTATCTCGAACGCTTATAGAGTTAGGGTCTGAGCAACCTTTAAACAGTTGAAAGGATAAAGGAAAATACATGTATCTCAAATGTAAGAAAGTCACTTCCATGTTTAGAAGACCCTGACTATTGCAAGTCGGATGAGGCGCCACCTGGCTGACAGCCCATTTATTTATTTGATAATTAGAAGCCTGATTTTGTTTACTCGCATCATATTATGATTAAGTTACGAGTTCAGGATAGTACCTACATAATTAGTTTACTATAGGATGTACGGACTCCAGCAACTGTGTATTATGGACTTACGTTGTGATCATAAAATTGCGAAAATGCTCGTCTGTAATTCAATTCAAATTAACATTGATGGCTAAGTGTTAAAAATGCGAAATGTTTGTGCTTTAATTAGAGTTTACTTAATTTAATATTGACGATGGTCTAACATACAACCTTATCACCTTAATAGACTCTTGTCCTAAACTGGACTGATCGCCCACGAATCCAAATAATTTACATTCGAGCAATTAAGAGTGAAACAAAAATTGTTCGCCGCCCACGCCGCCTCTCCGCTTTATTTACCGCCTTAAATCATATTAACCATCAATTGCATTTTTAAAACATGCATACTTACAAAATCAATGATTATCTCTAAATACACATAGATAATATTATGTATTATTATATTCTATATGAGTAGACTTTATAACTAATAAATATAATCCTACATATTTGTTTAAATGAAATTTAAATCTGGTGTATAAATCATGTTCAGCCAGGATACTAAGGTGAGTGAGGCCCGCGCGCTAATCTTCAGTTCAGCGGCAGGCATTGGTGTACTAAGATATGCTCGGGTCGCGCGCACCCGGCCGCTGTCCTGCCCCCTCCTCGCCGACCGGCAGACTACACACTTTAAATATATCCATTTAATGATTACAATTTCTCGTTATAATTTATTTAGGACGAAGCATAACAAGTTTTCGAATCAAATATGTCGCCCATAAAGATGAAGCCGTGCGGGTTGGACCGCGCCGCGTTTAATTCGACAATGACTTTTTGTGGCGGACCGACGCGGCGGCTAAATGTTCCCTCCCTATCTGAGAATAAGAATTAAAACCGGCCGATGTACGTCCGACTACAATGATCCCTTCGAGTCCGCTCGCGAGACGTTAGCGAGGAGCGAAAGGGTTTCATGACCGAGCACAGATCAGAAATGAATTATTTCTTCTATAGAATAAATTAAAGTCGATAATCCAATTTTAAGTCGGTTAGCTTCGAGTGCCCATTTTATTGGGTAGAGGGAAACGGATAGATCGAGATCGAAATGAGAGTGTGAATAAGAGCATAAGGACCTTAGCGGAGGGCGGGACGCGGCGCGCGGGGCCGCGGCCTTCGGCGGATAATTCTTTATTCTTTATGAATATGTGAGCTCGTTATCTTCGCGTTGACGGGCCTCGAACCCGCGATGTTAGCGAGCATCGCGCGGGCGTCGTGCGGCGTCGCGCCGGGGATCTCATGTGGTACTAAATAATACATAGGAATCGACGGGCTCTTAGGCGAGGAGCGACGGGTACACGACCGGATCGACACACGGCATCGACGGCAGATTGAACGATAGTTCCCGAGGAACTGGTTATCGTTATGGGGCGACTGGCGGATGAAATTTATTGGCAGCGCGTCGGAGAAATGTAGCGAGCGGAAGGGGCTTGCGATTTTAATTAGGTAATGAATGTCGATGCCGATCTGCATATCGGTCTAACGGCTAGATTTATCGATTCGCCGCTTGTCTGTGTTTCAAAATAATGTCGCTTAAATTTCTAAATAACGATTCTGTACACGCGTACGCCGGATAGTTATCGCGGACTGCAATTTGAATTTCGGCCCAGCTCGCCGACTAAACAAACTAATCGACTATGATTGCTTTGCGGCATATTTCAACGTCGCCACCGATCGCGTGTCTTGTTATCTCATTTTTAACGCAGACAGAAGTTTGTAATATTTCACGAACGCTTAAACAACACAAATAATATGAGCCGCGATCGTTTGGGCGGCACATATCTCTTCAAAATTGACGTTTTTCAGAAACGGTCGGTTTTTAACGTTTTAATTAGGGGCGCACATTACGGCGCGCCGTCACGTTCTCCCCTCGCTCCGCGCCTCACATTTTTGTATATTCCTGTCTATTTGGGGAAATTTTTATTTTTCGACAAATGTGTGCTATTTTTGTGTCGCGTGCAGCCGGCCGGCTCGCCGCTAAATCTCTGTGGGAAACTGCTTCTATCACGTATGTCTAAACAGCTCCAGCGACAACGAACTAATACATTAAATATACCGCTAAACTTGGCATCCTGTCAAATTATTTTTTTATTAAATGTCACCTGGATCGGAAAAATACCAACAACAATATATGACTGAAGAACTTAAACAATCTTGCTGTTAATAAAAGTCCCAAAGCTATTTACATTACCATATAAACTCAAACAGGAATAAATCTTTATTTACGTATTTGCTTAAAAGTGTAAAACTTAATGTTAAAGCGTTGAGCAGAATTTATATGACATGAATGAAGGGAAACGAATACCGTGATGGATAGTGTCGAGGATTGACATCTTCCTACTGTTCGGTAAAAAATACGTCCGATAGCTCCGACTCGACATTCACCCACCTGTCATCGCTTACACGTTTAAAAAGCGGAAACTTTTGTCCAAACATTTCACGACACTACACTACGTCGACGAACGTAGTATTTATGTACCTACGAGCGCACGAATGTGTTGTTATCTTGAGATTTTTATTTATACAGATAGGCGATTAAATATATTTTCCTCTTTGGGATCGATCCTTGCTTTGAAAATCTATTATCGCACAATTTCTGAGCATTAAATAACCCATTTAGCGAGTTAATTTAATCAATATTAATAGAACGATAAAAAGTTGCCACACACTACAATTTTCTACTTACGTAAAGCTTTGGAAAGATAAGTCAGAATAATCATTTTCAAATATATTTTAAAAACGAATACGCGTTTTTCATTATAATTTTATTTGGGCCGTTCCAAAACTGATGTACTGAGGTAGATACTTAATTGTGTTAATTGATGTTTGTATGCTTTAACTGAATATAAACAGATGTATTTTCCCTGTAACGAATACATAAATAAAACATTCCGCAACTCGGTAGGTAGCGTGTACGGAGCGCTACCGCGACGTGACGCGGCTCCAGACATTCTAAGTCGCGTCACGTCACGTCATTTGTCGTCGTTAGCGATGACGCACGGCGTTGCTGACCCCGCGCCCGACCCGCTCCATCACTCTTCCATCGACGCCGCAACGTCATCTAAGCCCACGCAATAATAAAACGTTTTTTTTTTGCTTCAGAATTGCCGCGAACAACCATGAGCCGGATCCCTCAAGGTCAAGTTTAATTCTATTTATACCATTTATACAGGTATTTATATTTTTAATTTAAAATTGAAAGTACAAAAAATGCAATGAAATATAATGCAATGCAATAAAACACTTGGCTGCTCCAAGTTGTAATTTATTAACAATCATAAAATAACGTTACCATAGACAATACAGTTATAAATTAAAAGCAGGTGGCAGATATTATAAATAGAGAAGTCTGAATCACATTCAGCTTTCTTTTCGCGGAATGTTGCCAAAACGCATTTTTGCAATTTTTTTTAAACCACCCACAATGAGAGCTGTGGTGCGTGCACCATTCGAATAACTCTATATTTGTGTAATGATTTGTATTGAGTTCTACGAGCTCCCTTCTGGAGACACATTTTTGTTTAGTTGATTTATGACGAAATGCAACCAAACAATTGACACGTTTTGACTTATGACGGGCACGGTCAGCGCTGCACCGTGGTACCCTTTCAGACCGACTTCAGACAAACCCTTTGACAAACGGGGTAATAAAATTTTATTATTATATTTGCAAAACCGACGGGACAATTTAGATGCGCGCCCGTCGCTTTGTGATACAGCACGGCCAATTAGTCACGAATAGTTTCCAAACAAAAAACATACATTTCTTTATTGGATATATATAGACACAAAAAATGTTAGTTTTGGAAATGCTAATTTATGGCACGGACGACGACCAATAATTTTTTTGGCATTGTTTAAAAGTTAATAAAAATGTTCAACACTGAAATGTTGACTCTATTAATAAGTGAATAATCTTCATCGATTTCTCTTAATGTCGACATTTTATGAAATCAATATATTTTGTATGTAAATAAAGCTATTGTGATTTGTGTTATGTTCAGATAAGAAGCTTAAAAATAAATTTAATTGTAAAGATTGATTTAACGTATTCGTAAGTTGGAAATCTTTAAATTTGTCGTCATAAACCGAAAGTTTAATGAGTTAATTGACTAGTCATACAAGTGTATAAGGTATAATATCTTAAGTCCACGCCACTATGGCGCTGGATAGAGATCTTTACATGCCGATATAGCTTAAGGGATCGACGGGTTAAAATAAATTATTACTGTTGATTATAGATGTTCATATAGAAGGACGCCATCGAAATCGAAACGCATAAAGAAATCTTTACTAGTTTATTGGCAACAAATTTAATGGATATACGGAAGTCAAACTGTCGTAGAAGAAGAAAGAAGAAGTCGAGCGTCGAACACTGTGGTTCTACTTTTTGTATACGCAGATTAAGTTAAAAGATATGAGAGCTAATTTTGGTCGCAAGGGCTACAGAAACATGTTAGTCATTGTAGGAAAGTAAAGTCACGGGCACGCGTCTTTGGACATTTGATATGACATTATACTATTTCTGTGGCGGGCGGGAGCGTACGGGAGCGTGCGGGATGCGCCGGGATGCAACGTGATGCGCCCGGGTGCATGCAAATGGTGCGTGGAGATGCGTGACGCAGACTGTGCGCCTCTCCCGCCCTTGTTACCCGCACACAATAAACCTAGGAGTTGTATAAGTTGATAAAAAAGAATCAAGTCGCTTGAACTTCAGGTATCGGATTTTGAGTGAAAATAAGTTTTATATTACTTATGTTGTATATGTGTAGTTGCTACTGTTCTTGATGATATATTGGGTCTGCCGTTCTATCTTATTTGGGACAAAATACAAATTAATTTACCACTCTAATACGCTATTACTATTTGGATCCGCAGAAAGAAGGTCTATTATCTAGCCACAATTACCGATTGAATACATATAAAGAGCGAGCGATACGAGAGCGCTACACGAAATTAAAACCTGACATCACGCTGGGTAATAAAATAAATATAAATAGTAACCAGCATATCTCCAGTTATAAATGACGAACAGTATACAAGAACCCCGTGATTCCATTATTTGTAGTAATTTAAGGCTCAACGTGTGTTTTAATTTTCCGCAGTATGCAACCGGTGACGTATTGCCATTACTGCTCTACGGCTGTCAAGTTCACGTGGTGGCGTAAGTTTTTGTGGCGTCGCGGCGTGGCGCTCGTTATTACATTGTTCCCCCTTGACTGCGGTTACGAACAATTTCAATTTCGTTATCCACCAGAAAAATAGTATTTAACAGTAATTATTATTATCTCGTAATAATAGGAGCCGAAGGTTTGAGACACTTGCGTCACAAGTGAAAGTGACATCTTGCACGCTGTCGGCGCTTTGTCACTTCGGACGACCATCTTTGTTATGCTAATGCGCGTCGATTTTACAGCTTTTCTGCAAAAGGGCTGGCGTGGAAGCCATTGTTAGATGATCATAATGCCTACTTAGCATGTGATATTTCCGAGAACTTCTCACTTTTGTTATAAATACGTTATAAATATTTGTGATGTTTCGAAACAATTTAAATGAATATTACTAAGGGGATGACTTGGTTACAACATTTTATAGTCTAAGTTATATCTCTTTATTTTGTTAATTAAACTTTATTCTTCTGTTTACCCCTCTCATTTAAACTGCATATAGAAAAATATTGTATGTGTAGCATTAGAGATAGCTTAGGAACTGTGCATCCGAGTTATGATCTGGTACATTATGGTAATATTAATGGAATATGTAAGATGCGTTATATGCGCCAAATGGAACTCCATGATCTCTGCCTACCCCTCTGGGTTACGGGCGTGATAGCATATTTATTTATTTACTGAACCTTTTTGTAAAATGTGAAACAAAAAGATCCAATTACTAGCCAGTAATCATGTAAAAACAGTAGATTATTGTTTTGCAACGAACACTTATGAGATATAATCGGATCGTGCCATGTTATATTAAGGTTAGATCGATTACTATGTGATGGGATAATCATGTTGGCAAATATAGGTCTCAATGGGATGGTTATTTGCTTTGTATTGCTATACTGTCCTGAGAATTTGTGGTTTATAACACCTAACTGCTTTTTTGAGTTGACTATTTTCTTATCCAATATTTATTATCAATTTAGTCAGAATTTTAAATTCTTTGTGATAGAAATATTTTCAGTAACTGGGCAGTAGGTATACTGCTGTTTACATCCATTTTGATTTTGCGTGGGGTGTATAGTGGGTCACGACGAGAAGACATTTATAATTACGATCGTTACAAATCTATTATTACTGTGACAAGCATTTGTAAATATTTATAGCGAAAAAGTAAAGTAAATTATTTTATATACTGTATTTTTTCGTGATTTTTCATTTTTATCAACCTTAAGGAAATACATAAATTGTTATAAACTTTTTTTTTAAAAGTAACGCTATGTTTCGATACCTCTAACTAATTTTAAAGATTCATCGCTAGTCCTTGCACCAGTAATAAAATAAATAAATAAATATGCGCTCACGCCGTAACCCAGAGGGGTAGGTAGAAATCACGGATTCATTTGGCGCGATCCTGGCACACCTCTCTCGCTTCTTCTACATTCATACATCTGCGCATATATGTTCGTCGGTTATGGGTGCTCCTTATATCGCTTTTTTTAAATATTTGAAAACATAAATATTTTACTTCAATAAAAATACGATTAACTTAATAAACATACGCTTAAGGAGTATGATCTGACATTAAATAATTAAATTAATTTATTCTTCAGGTAAATAAAGCAGACGTCACCATCACAATACAAGCTTTGTTTTTCCTTTTCTTACCTACTTGTAATACAGTTAGGCAATGTCTGAAGCACAATTTATGCCAACTTTCTTTAATAAAATAAAAAAAAATATTAGTTTTTATTAATTGGATATTATTATTTACATATTCGGTATGTTATATTAGTTTAGAGCGCCACGAGCGCGGTACACAGTACAAGTCGAGCGCAGTGCGCGGCGGGCGACGGGGCCAGTAGCGGCCGTCTAATGAGCGCCCGTGTTTGCCTCAATTGCACACAGCACTCTTATTCACCGCCAATTTATTTCATTTTTGCCTTTGATCGCACCTTATTGAGCGTCTTTTTATCTTATTGCTCCGCGGCTCTATAATACACGCCCTGTTACTTGCAAATGCAACGCACAACGTACGTGTTGCTTTTGCCTCGATCATGACGTAGTCGAGAATAATTAAAATTTTTGCTTTCACCTATTTTTAGCTCACCTTGGGTTCGAATCGTGCGAAGCTATTCCACTTATATACTATTTCGTTTTGTGTGGCGCCTCAATACGTACCCGGTTTTGCATACCCGCTTATTTTTATAAGCGGCCTATAATATAAATCAATGGATTCATTAGGAACGGCGCGGAATCGAGGCTGACGTTAATGTTCCCGGGAAATATGTCCGATCGTGTATATTTGCCAAGGCGATTGTGTTATGAGTAGAGGCGTCATTACAATAATAACAACCTCTGACATCTTGCCAAGTACCTGTCACTGAACATAACATACAGTACACCCGCAAGTATACCTAGGACGCTTTAAAATATATTACACATTTTCTCGTATTCGCGAATAGATTTAAATATATGACTTTTAAATGTATTGATTGAGTTATATTTTGTATTAAAATAATGTATTTTTTTTTAAATATTTTATTTAAAAAATCATAACTGATATTAATACAGATTGGTTCTATGGATGTACATAATATTATATTTGTTTATTCAATACCAATATCTTAAAAATAAAGGATACATCATTATTTAGCTGGGTCTCTCATTTAAAGTTGAGGATTCAAAATTACACTCGTCAACTCTTCTCCTTCCATTGAAAAGTCTTTTGTCATAGAAGCCGTTTTTTTACTTCGACGAAAACTTAGATGTGACGTATTGATTTTTGCTTGTTTTTGTAGCGTTTTATTGCGCTCGGAACAGTGGGGTAAAATCGTAAATTAAATGAAAGATCCATCAGTTCGGGAAGGAGTAAATCAAGCCGGACGGATTGCCCCTAATAAAAATTATAAGAGGCACAATGGCTCGAATGTGCGCCGGCCCGGCAGCAGCTATAAACTCTTGCTATGTTTGTTTATGATGCACTAAAATATGTTATAAACTAGATAACTATAATCTAAATAAACTAACCTATAATTACTGTGTCGATGTTTGTGTTTATTTAACTTTGACAAGTATCTTTCTATTTGATAATAAGATGTAGAATTCCGTAAAATATAAATATAATGTATTAGTAATTTTTTTATACAGCATGATTGGTTGACAACTACTGCGGGTACATACTCGGAGTGACGTAAAAGAACGAATAAATTCTCATGAGGTTGCGATTATTTATTTTTAACCGACGTAAACTTTTAATCAATTAAAACCTTCTTTAAAGGCCATAACTATTCGGATTAATTGAATTCATTGTTTGATAAAAACAGAGAAAAAAAACCAAGTCTTAATAATGATATGGCGGAAAAGAGAACAAATGAAAGTGCGGCAATATTTCTTTGTTCGCGCAGCCAATGGAGCGCGGCCGGCGTTGACGCGTCTTGCCGCGCTTTTTGTGGCGCGCTTTTATTATATTTTTTGGAGGCATTTTTTGGATGATCTTATTTGTAGGTTCAGTACCTGGCCGTAAATCAGCACTTTTGGATAAGAGTAATGTGGGCAGGTGTGTTACCCCTTTTCGTATCTCTCTAAATGTCAACAGCTACCGATTTCAAATGAAATCCGTTATGTGTGTTTTCATTTTGTGCCTTTTGAAGTTTAGTATATTACGGTAAAAATAATCTGACTGACGGCCTCTTCGTTTGGTTTTGAGGATGGATATTGCATTTGTTATTTGTAGTAGAATAGATCAAGTATGTTATTACTCTCTATGTCTTTTTAGTGAGATTCTGGTGTGTAAATTTAATGATTGAAAATGTCACAGTTGGCAATGTAAAAAATTGAAGAGGAGAGTTTTTCGTATATTTGAAAAACTTAAAAATATCGTTACAAGCTTTCTGGGATGAATAAATTGAAAGCTAAGAATCTAATCCCACGTCCGTCAGATTAAAAATAATAGCTAGCAATCTTCCACATATACAATGTTTTAGCTATGATTCTTGTCTCTTTACTTTTCTAGTATTTGTTCTAACAATAATTTTTCAGCTATCTGTCCGGTACAGCCGAGGGGTACGTTAACACTATGAACCGAAACAAAATTAATATCGAGTTAGAAGTTTGGCCCATTTATAACATTCACAAATGTAAATGAACGCATTCGAGTTACTTCGTTTACGTGAGAATATTTGTATTTATTTTATTTATGGAGTGAGCGAGCGGGCGCGAGGGAGATGTGTTTAAATATCTTTAGATTTAAATACGAAGTCGGTTCGAGTAAGTCTGAAATCCATTAGGTTAATATTGCTTATCTTTTGTGTATAGTTTGTGGTACTTCGGGAGTGTTTTTATGCTCGCTTAATTAATTTGTTAAGTCTGTGGTACACGTTGATTATAGGTTCGAGTGCAGGTTGCGATCTCCGGTATCTGTCATGCCGATGTTATTGACATTGATGGTTTTTGTCGGCGTCCGGACTTTATCCGAATGTGCGCGCTTAACGACCAGTGTCATGAGCATGCATCTAAAGTTTCACTTCTGATGGGTTGTTAGTGAGATTCGTTCGGGATTTTGCTAATTAGTAAATGTTACCGTTGTTAAGTAAATATATAATTTATTCGAAATCGATTACGTTTCGGTGTAATAGTACACCTTAGATCTAAAGAGTTAAAGTGTATTTTAATTAAGACGCAATATGTAATAGATAGGCTGTTATCTCATTAGAACAAATGTGTTTTATAGTTTGCAACATTAATATGCGTTAGAACTAAATCTAATTGCGTTTTATATCAAAACAATTCCGACGTGTCATTACCGTAGACTTGGCGCCGTTTTAGTTGTCAATTATCATTATCATCTACCAATCACAGTAGTGTCGCATAGATAATAAATGAAGCTTACAGTAGATATGTCAATATAGAGAATAAATTAAATATAGAATATTATAACTACACAAGAATCGGATAGGTGATTTTGACACCTTTAGATGGTTCTTTCTTTAACCAACAGTTTGTGTAAAAACGCTATGATAGCATTTTGTCCGTATTTTATACAATATGTTATGATCATACAAAATCGATAACATGTTGCGTTAAGATTAGTGACTGTAAGAAGGTCAGCTAAATCTAAATCAGCAGACGTTCGTCGTCGATCGTATTTAATCTTAAACGACGCGCGCCAATAATTGTATTAAGAGTTCAAACTATAACATAGACTAGCGCTAGCTCGCGGTTTCACACGCATTCGTTTCTTATTTTCCTGTAATATAATATAATGTTATACGCATACAAAACCACCGGTCAAAATTGTTTCAAAGCAGTGACAGCATTATTCACACGTGTCAAATAATGTAACAACGATAGCGCCACAGATTTATATACCTCCAGGTATCGCGTTCCATACAACATTCAACATTCAAAAGCACGAGTGTACCAGCGTATCGACGATCTAAGAAACGAATGACTGAGCTTGATTTTACGAAGTCTTAAAGTGGGTAACTTTTGGGTCCCGGAGTGAGGTGCATCTTTCAATGGCGTAATTAAAATAATAGGATAAGCTAGTGTTTATCACTCAAACGTAAACACATGATGTAAGCTATAGAAAAAAATAAAAAGCTATAAAAACAATTTCGAGTCTTTATTTTTGACCGCTAATGTTACATCTGTTACTTTTGTATTATGTCATTGGGTAAATGTCAAAAAGTTTTATTGGCAATATACCTATGTCATGAAAATTAATAAATGTCAAAAATATGTTATATGCGTCACCATGGCGACCAATTCGCAGATTTTATTTTTGTATCCCTCGAGAAGTTTTTTTTGGGGATTAACGGTGCACTATGGTATTTTCTACACCCCTGACAATGTGTGTGAAAATTTTCATGATGATCGGTTGAGTCTTTAAAGAGTTAAAGCGTAATAAACAAACTCAGATTCGCATTTATAATATTAATTAGGATAATTGGTTTGACCACTGACACTGCTAATTACTCATTTCAGTTGACGAATAAGTTCTTATGTCATTGCAAACATTCCGATAAATACAGAGATAGCAATTGTTACTACAGATTCAACGGTGGTAGGTACCAGCACCGACTGTTGCACGAAGGTGCCGGTTCGACCGGTGAAGTAGGTACACGGGGATGCTTCGAGGACACATTTTGGCAACAATTGTTTTAAGTCCAAATAAAATCGAACGATGACGATAGTTATACGTAACTTTGTAATATGACTAATTGGAATTTAAAAACTTTGAATAATAATTAAAAAAAAACAATATCACGTTCGTTCAAAGCACCAAACCAATTTCATTATAATGCCGCGTATTGTGCGTTCCATATGCATATTTGCGAGACATTCCAAAGATGGGAGTCATCAAGAGCGGCCTGAGTTATTGCTTCATAAGAAGTTCTTTCTGATGTCAACTTTAAAATTTAATGCTTTAAATTGTTGGTATATTCTTGACGATTACACGCGCGCCAACGAATTTATGTCGCGCGCGATTTTCGCGTATACTGCCCGCGTCATAAACTCTCCGATCTGTAATTTTGGATGTTTATTTGATGCAAACGTTACCCTGAAAGTCAAATCAAGTATTGTATTTATTAAAACTTTATTTTTAAAATGCTAATTTTTCCTTTCTGCTTTGGTCAGCTTATGCATTAAGCACTGACAATATTATTATTATATATAATTAAAATAATTATATATTAATAAGCTATAATTATTAACCAAAGTTTGTACTAGAAGATGGTTCACTACAATAACCGAATGGCGGATTCGAACCTTCGACATGTTTCGCAGTTCTTACCCAAGACCATTAGGCTCCAAATTCCAATTCCAAATTTATATCTATGTTCATCAAAGTGTTCGAAATTATTTAGATCCAAATACAATATTCCGTGCAGCAATTTAAGATATGTATAACAAAATAAATAACATCCTTTTTGTGAAAACAATGACAATATGTCAGTGAAGGGAGTCGAATGAATTCAGATTATAAAAAAATAGTAGACGGTTTCTGACTCGCGTACATCAACGAATGAGTCCACCCGGTCCGCCACTCCGTAAAACATAAATATTATCGTGTAGAAGGCCGTTCTCGATCGAACTTATTTTTCCGACTGCCGACAGTTATTTCATATAAATTAATGGCGCGAGTCGTCACGGCGCAGACGCCGGCTTCTATTTTTAAACTGACGAATGAGACGCGCGGAGCGCACGCGCACGCGCACGCGTCTCATCATATTCCAATTACAAATAGCTGTCATCGGGCTCGCATGCCCGGCGTGCTCTGTTTCTCGGGTTTCAGGTAAACATGATGGTTTCCTTATTTATCTGTCAAAAATAAAGTATATCGCAGAGTGTTGTCGGCATGAACCGGCGCAGCCATGAGCTCGGCGCATGCGGGACCGTTCTCGGCGCTGGTAGGTGGAAATCGGGCGATAAATTTCCACGATGATATTATGTAGGTGAGTTGCCCGAGTTCGTAAAGAAATAAAATTATGAATTATGAGTCGAGCGCGGTGGCGGCAGTGAGACGGCGGGCGTCTCTGTTGCTCGGCCGGGTGCCGCGGCCGCGCGAACGAGACGCAGGGCGGCGCCGCGCCGACCCGGCCGGAGGAAGGGTTATTATATATGAATTATGATGACGCCGCAACTCCGTCGACGGTAATATCGTTATGAATATGCCGCGCTCTCCTCGCCTATTGGCGGGAAGCACATCCGCCTCGAGTGCGCGGGAACGCCTCCGGTGGTCGCTTTTTTATTCCTTTATTGTCATTCAGATATGCATGCTGCGAGTGGCGATGCACAAGCTGTAATATTTCGCCGGCGCGGAGATAAGTCTTCGAGTGGGATAGCGGAGTAGCGGGCGAGCGCCGCGCCGAGCATTTGGGATGCAAATCCGCAGACTGTCGCATGTAAACGAACTTATGCCGCTGATGGCCGCGCGGGACGCTATGAGCGCTCAGACGTTTCCTGCATTATATCAATTTGCATTTCAGCAGTGTTACATCGACGGCGCGCAATCCTCGATATCCGCGACACAATGATACCCTTACCGGAAATATCATTAAATATAGTTTTTTTTCCTGTTTATGTTAACAAACTGATTTATCAGTGAGTAAAAGCGATTTGTGAAACAAGGCTGACTTTTGTTTCTTAAATATGTTATGTATTTATTTGAATCGTGTTAATTTAGTTTTAGGCACAGTTTGATTCACAGTACTCACAAAATATGAAGCTTAATTACGTACAACCGAAGTATAACAACTTCTTTCAGGTTATTTTTTAGATATAGTACCTATACCTAATATCTAAAAGGTGGCTTTACTTGCAGTATTAATATTCGATAACTTACCTCTAGGTTTTTGTATAGTGAAGGCCGTCGACTAAACAGGGGTCAAGGTAAAGTTTTTTCAAAAGAAGCATATAGCATAAGACATTACTGAGGATGTCCTTGTATTGTGTCAAGTATTTTTTTTGTTTAAATAGAGATTAATTAATTGATATAGTTGTAACAAGGAAATAAATTATAAGAACATCAACACGATCATTTATTTCCCTTGTATATCAAGATGATGACATTATTGCATTATGCTTCTTTGTATTCTGCACCAGTAACTTGCACCTGCAGAGATTTTCCGTGTTTTGCTAAGATATGTATGCAAATACCAGCGTCCATTATAAATTTATACGGCATTCTAACGAGTGTCTTATGAGAAATCAGTCCAGATCTTATTAGTCAATGTTCTTATCAGAATTAGATTCTATTCGAATACGAAGAATACAAAAAAAACGCATGCAGACAATGTCTGCCCACGCCTTATTGGCTTAGACAAGCGAAACTAAAGGTTATACGATCGGATCCACATTTTGACCAATGGTTGTGAATAACCTCTTTAGTCGTTATAAATCTTTGTATGGCTTAAGAAGTTAAAAGGGGCTAAGGTATTTACAAATGCTAAAATTATCTTTATTTTATGTTTGTTTTTCTTTTTTATGGACGGAGAAGGCAAACAAACAAGCGGATGATGTAAGTGAACGCTAGCACTTGACAATTGTAACAAGGGGGTTAGTAGTATTTGTTTTGTCAGCCTTCGTGTTGGAAAGGAGCGGCAAGGTAAGGAAAAAGAGGGGGAGGGAAGGATAGTAAAGCAAAGACGAATCGGTCCTTCTTCGCCAGACGAAACATAGAAGTTGAAATACATACCAGCACTACGTACAACGTTGAAGTATCTACTCCACCCCCGCTTTGTGTCGATTAGTCAAATTCGTGCAATGGCTGTCGTCACATCGGACCTCTACCATTTTTTTCTGATACTAAAGTCTTAGATGTAGCTTGCCACTTCAGTTATAAACCATTATCCTAGGTCAAGATTATCACAAGGCTAATTAGTACCTGTTAATTCGATTGGAAGGTGCAAATGATTTTATTCTGAATAATGATTAATGTTAAAATACACTGTTAATAAATCAAAATTAGTAACTTATACAACATATCTAAATATTTTTAAAGCGTCTGTTTGTTTATCCGTTAGTTATTGTATTGACAAATTGTGAGAATGAAGGACGCGACGTTTCCGCATGTTAGGTGAAGTGGGTTGCGAGGCGCTGCGCGGTGCGTGCAGTAGTGGCATTCACCTTGTTGGCGCGCCGCCAGCTCGCCTGCTGCGTCCGCCGCCTCTCCCGCTCGCATATGCGCCCCACATTCTTCCAACATTCATCCAAATTACATAACACTATAATATTGTTATAGCAAATATAGAACCGGGAATCGAACATAATTCTTGTTTTTATAGTTGAATCGTTTTTTAAATTCTTTCGTTAAATCGAAACAAGAAAGGGTTCGGAAGGGTTATGGTCGTTAGTTAGATTTAAACGGGAATGAACTAAACGCCATCTATCGTTGAATAGCAGGCGACTACATTATATAATTGTAGTATCCTAATTATTCCAAATGTGCTAGACTTAGCCGCTGCCACTACAATGTAACGCTTGGTTTGAACGCAATCTTAGTTTTGTAATGGACGCTCATTATAAACCAGACATGACTATTTGACCGTGTAAGACAACACAAAAAATGTTTATTTCAAGGTACGTACATATTCATTATGTTACATTTATGGGCGGGACGAGACGTAATAAAGAGATTTCCTTGTTAGTTGGCCGCGCAGGAATGCGGCGATGGCCCAAGTGGCTACTTTCTTCTGGGAAAGCTGTGAATTTGTCAAAATTAAAATACAAAGGCCTCGCGGGCTCCGCGCCGGTAATTAATAAAAAGCATGGCGGAAAATAATTGGCCATTGTTGCGCGCCCGCCAATGAGCGGCGAGAGATTTCGTCTCAAACCGCGGTAGATGATTCCGTAAGAGAATAATCCCGATATTTAAATTCAAAAATTCCACTTTTATATCTGTTCTCCGGCAATCCGTCTAAACGACTCGGAATTTCAAAGTCGTCATGACTTTTTGCGTACAGATTGTTATTGAATGTTATTATAATTCATTAACCTGCTCGAGGATGTTTTTTATACAAAAAAACATTAATGTAGCTCTTGGATTCGGACCACAGTGGTTTTATCAACTTGATATAATTTGGTTTCATTAACATATTATATCCCTATTTACATCAATGGAGGCGCAACGTAATAATATGATTGTGATAAGATTATAACTAAAAATACAGTTGAAACATATTGTCTGGCGTCTGGCGTCTGGCGACTATCTAGAGTATCTAATGTCTCCTGAGGTCGAATCGTATTTTAGTAATTGCGAACGTTACTTTTTTCATATGTTTAAGCAAAAAATATATTAGCATATGTAGATTGTAAAATTATGAAGACGAAATATTCAATAATCCACTGTTTAAACATCCCGGATGTTAGGTGGCCGGGCGCCAAGTGTGCTCTTGCTTGAACTCATTAAAATATACATCACTTGAGCTACATAACGAATGCAGTCAATAAATTTTTACTTAATTATAATATATCGATACATCGGACTATACCGGTGTATTGTATATACTTTTCATGTCAATGTTCTTAATTTTATGTTAATAGTTATAGCTGTTTTATTTATTTATTTTGGGAAGACCAACAGCGAATTTTACATAATAAGTATAAGATAACTAATAAGAAATAGATAGCCAATAACAGGTCTTCACGATTAGTTGAATCTTATAGAGACATTGTTGTGTGAGCAATAACAAACATATAGTAATAAAAGATTTACGAAAAGAAAAGAAATTTAACTGATAACAATTTCTGTTAATTAAATTTTTTTTGACAAAATAGCCGTCTTACAGAATTAATTGTTGAGTTAAAGATGTCTAAATCTGAACATTTTGCGTGCTTATTAAGGAGGGAGCGCGCCTCATGAATGATAAGATTAGTAAATTCGTAATAATAAAGTTCATTAACTTACCAGTGATTTAAGTTCTTGTCTGTAGTACCTATTGCAGTCTAAAGAAGAGTAATGTATTCCCCAGCAAGGAGGTTACACTATCTAGCTATTATGCGAGTGCTACGTTCGATTCCTAGTCAAAGTGGAATTTATGCATTTTGAAAATAAAGAATTGTTTTAAAATCCAAAAATATATCTATAGTACAGTAGGTTTTCTCCCTGTTTGCGGAGCATATCAAGCTTAGTGAAAAACGGATAGCAATTCCTATCTCTGCTTACGCTCTATGCTTGCTTAAAGAGTGGTAAAGTTTTTTATAAAAGAGGTAATAAAAAATAAATGAAAAGCAAGGCTCGGGCGCATAAATTCGATGTTGGTGCGATGCTCAATGGATGTTAGCTAACTTAACATGATCTTAAATCGTTTATACTCCGTAAGTCGCTTAATACTTTGGCGTGTTGCGATTCCCTGTGCGGGCTTGTTAGGAGCACCTCGCGCCCGCAAAGAACTCGCAAATCTGTCATGTCCACCGCCTTAACATCGGCTTAAATGCCGACTTTGAAATTAATAAGAAATTGCGACTCCGATTTTATTTGTAGCCAGCTAGCATAATTTATTAGACGTAAGTACTAATCTTTGAAGTTATTTCGAAGTAGACGACAAAAATATAGATTTATTGGTCATTAAACAATTAGAAGAACAAATTAACATATTATTTCTTGATCGAATAACATCTACTAATGACAATACCGTGCAACAAAATATGTTGTAAGTCGAGTAAATAATTTAGTCCAGAATTATCTTTAGTCTGAGATGAGAGACCATGAATGTTTGCACTGTACTATTTGTCGGGTAGATGCCGCGATTGTGAAATATTGTCCACTGGAAACATGTTACATATGGTGTGATATATCTTTAAATACAGGAAGTAAAACTATCGATTAAAAACCATGGCAAAATATTTTAGTATATCTACGTATATTGACTGTCAATGTATTCGCATGCTTCATATAGGAAGGCTATGTACGTGGAAGGCGATCTTTGTGGGGAGATGATTCCGGAAGACGTAATTAGTTTGTGACATGCCGAATAACAAAATATGTTGGACAAATGGATAGACGATTGTTACCTTTTTATGTAGCTACGTTTAGACTGTACTATTGAAATAAACTAAATTATTCATAACACAACTTTCTAGCACGAGTATTTCTTAAAAGTAAAACCTCTAACACTCATTTAAATCTATAAGGGATAATTGTTGAACTATTTGACGGTGATTAAAACCAGTCGCAAATATTATTGGCTAATAAGTATTAGGCAATTAGGTTACATATGGACATGTTCCATAATTAGCCGAATTCAATTTGAATGAGTGTGATAAAAACACAATTATAACGAAATTATGAGTCCTAAATTGGATGCGATGCATCCGTGGGCAGTAGCAATTGACAACACTCATCTTGTAAGATTACAAAATCGAAGTCCAAGATGGCGTTACGATCACGGAAAAAGAGTTTACTTCAGTATTAACTTCAATTATTCTTTTAAACTTTTTGTAGGGATTTTGAAAATAAAATAAATATGTGGCCCGTCTGTAATGAAATTTGTGATTGTGAGTTGAAATTTATTTCACTACTTACATCAGATACTTTAAACATTTTATTGACCTATGTATGCCCTCAGACCAGAACGCAGTGGTTACATACACTTAGCGCTAGTAAAAATAGGTAAGTATGTTGGTTCCTTGATACTCAATTTCAGGGAAAACTACGAATGAAAATGGAAAGAAGTTTTGAACTCTTTTATTTAGTAGCGTTAGCTTCTCGCAACGGCTTACGGCTTCGAACGTACCCAGTGGCGGACTCCACTGTGAAATTATAATCTTATATTTCCATAAACAATACCAGTATGATGGAAACAGGTTTTGAGAATCTACAGGCGAAGGGTGGTAGCTGATTATCTAATCAACCACGCAATCGTTCACACCTTTTTCAATAAAAAGTCAACAAATTTATCTAACCTCATTTGACTATTCGGAACTTCCACCTTTTGCTTATAGTGGATTTAAGTTTCCTCTTTGGAAAGGCGATTGTACGCGGCAAGTGTTCGGAACGAGTCAACTAGCGCGATGTTCTGTCGGAAGTTAGCAAATTATCACTGACTCGTAAAATTAACGCACCTTATCGATCCAGAAATAATTTTGAGATCGTAGCGCGCGCACGATTTTGTTTGCTACGGTACGTTAACAAAGATCCAAGTCGTTTGAATAAAAGAATTCACTGCGCGAAACTTATTTAAAACGTAACAAAATGTTTTCAATTTTATTGCTGATTTTATGTTGAATTCTTTAAACAGCTGGATCTGTGTGCGTGTATATGATAAGTACTCATCCACACTCACACTAGAGGCGCGAGGGTAACGCTACGGCATAATGATCTTTACACAGAACACATAAGGGTTGAAAACCAGCGTTAGTTTGGAGAGAAACTCAAATTTGCTGCTGGAAGTGTCAGTTCCGAGATAAGATCTCACGATGCCGCAATAAAAAGCGCTCGCAGCTCGTCCGTTGTGTAATGTGCATTCAAATTGCATTGTGCGAGAACTAATTCGCCTTAGGCTGATTCGCATGTTACGATAAACACATGTTTCGAATGAGGTAACGCCTCGTTGACGCGGCGGCTAAGTGTGCCTAGTTCCGACACCGACGGACACAAAGTCAACTTTTATTTTAACAAATTAAACATTTAATTTGTTAAAATAAAAACAAATAAAACATTTAATTTGTTAAAATAACAGTTGTAGACATTTTCTTACAAATAAGTCACTTGTAGATATACTTTTGGGTTTAGGCATTCGCCAATATTATGATAAAGGCGATTTACTTTTGGAGAAAAAGTATTCGACAATTTTCTTAGTAGGAAGGGATGGGAAGGGAAAGAAGACTTAGTGGGGAGGGATTGAAAGAAAACGTATATTTATACCTAGTCTATTTTTATTATAGGTAAGCAACGCATATGCAACTCGTTAGCTAGTAGCGAATGCCTTTGTGTAGCTGTGATCAGGTGAACTGCTTGCTCGTTAGCCACATTCGTCCATAAAAATATATTTTTCGTTCAAGACTTTACAAAATGTAAACGACTTGCTCCAACTCCTGTTGGTTACTTAGTCATCTCAACTTTCTTGTTCTTCCCGTTTGTATGCGCAATGTATTGATACAGTTCTTACATTATTACTGCTTCTTGATTCCTTAAGTTTTTTTTTGTCAAAATATTCTTATACAATATTATATGAAATAAAAGGATCTCTTGTAATTAAAAACAATTATGTTAAATCTCGTAAGTGAATTAATTATTGCACATAACTAAACATCAGTTACACAAATGACTTATATTTAAAATGAACATAGACAAAAGGAAATTAAAGTCAGGCCAAGGCGCTTAAGAGGGCAGTTTGAAGAGAGACACACAATGTATTAAGAGATAAGACTATGACAAAAGCTATTGTTCTGTACACCAATTACTCGTGCCCCGCGAATTACCTAAGGCTCATAATATAAATTAGCCGGACGGCAAACAGCGGAAAGATTTCTCTAGTTATACGCCAACATAACAATTATTCGTAAATCACTTTACTATATGTTGAAATTTACGAGACGCCGCCGGCCGAGGCGCCGGTCTGCACCTTCCCTGCTCGCTGACGTCACTCGATTACTGTCCGACGGACGTGCTGCGTAAGGTTTAGTTTGTTTGTGAACGAAGACAGCAGTAGGGCGCACGAAATGTTTCTACAAAGGAGAATATGCATGGCGATTTCGTGATGAATATTCATTTCCTACGGGGCATGAAATTTATTGTGTTTTACATTTATATTCAACTCGGCTGTCTTATGTAACGGTAGCGGCGGGATTAGCGAATTGCAAACGAAAACGTTCACATTGAGAGTTGCCGCGCGACTTTGTAATGTTGTGAGCGATTTGTTTAAACATTCTAAATTGCTAACTAAATCCATTATACAATAAAATGTATAACTAATACAGTTGCTCCGCACTTATAAAGAATTAAGATAATTTAAATAGGTCCACTTGAATCGTTTACACGGAAAGATAAACTCTCACGCCTTTTTATAATCACACTTAGGTAGACAGAGACAGCGTTCTATACCAATTTTAACTAAGTTTATTGAAGAAAAAAAGAAGACGTCGTTTTATTCAGTTTAAATGGATCTATGGACTGTACCACCCTAGATTTTTACCTGTTTTAGTCAGATATTTAGACCAATGTGTGCTTTTTTGTACTTAACGATCAAGCTAACAATACTTTAGTATACAATTACTTCGGCTTAAGTTCTCACGTTAATTTAAGTCAACTGTGGACTGTATGGTAATCTTTACATGTTTCGACGTGATTATCAGGGCCAAAGTGTAACTTAATTATAATAAACTTTTGTTAGTCTCATATTTTTTTCTTTAATTAACTGCAGACACAGAATTCTTCTGTGTATTACTGGTATAATTTAAACATAAGCTGAACTCGTTTGTAAAGCAAAATAAAACGTTTTCCTATAGCAAGATTTGCGGTAATCGAATAAAAATATTTTAAAATCGTAAAAAACCCTTTCCTAAACATACCACTTTAATGATTTGATATCGAGATTATGATCTTGTATAATCTCTTAAAGGCTGGATTTTT
>JWHW01035263.1:214752-253017 GCA_000931545.1 Papilio glaucus | reverse complement strand
TAAAATGTTTTCTTAAGGCATCCTCGTACAACATTTAAATGGATAAGGATTCATACCGAACACGAATAATCGCGTAGTAAGTATCGAGTGCATTTTAATTAATGTTTCCTAAGATAAAAATGGTTATTGTGAGACAACTATACAAGATAGATATATGTCATCGCGGACTTTTATTTAGCTTATATAAAGAGTTATAATTATTTCACACATCATTTTAATGTAAGTCCTATAGTTTAGCCTACGTAAGCCAAGAAAGTAAATTCAACGTTGTCATATTATGCATTATTAAGAATAACTCAAAAACTACCAGTCGGATATTGACTAAAAAAAATGGGACCAATCGATAAGCATTAGCTCTCTAACAAAGAAAGAATCATAGAAATCGGTTCACCAGGAGCGGAGTTCTGAGATAACAAACATACACACGAGTTGATAACCTCCTCCTTTTTGAAGTCGGTTAAAAACTTCATTAGATATCGCTCTTATAGAGATAATTAAAAAACAAGTATTATAGGACACCACTGCAAAGCTCATTGCAAAGTTACGAACACCAATAACAATTTGACTTTCGTATAGCGGACCAGTGAGTCTGACACTCACATATACAGACTAAGACACATAGCGGAGATGGAAGGAAAACAAATTGCAAATAAGTATTTATCGCGTTGGGCTGTTGGACACGCCTATACTTAGCAGTGAAATAGGCTAATATGAGAACAAAGATGTTCCAATGTAAATTGTTGTTAGTTATTAAGCTACATCATTGGGCCACAAACGCAACTACGTTTAACCCTATTGCCATGTGACATGACGAGTGTTTACCGCAGTATTGAAAAATCTTAAATTATTTTATTTATTTAGTGGTGGATTTACAATGAGATATAAATATAGCATCAATATGTTTGTACGGAAATGGGAAGTATCGTGCTTTTATAAAATACCGCGCAATGGTGGCCCATTGCTGTATTTTGTGTTGTCAAAAGTCCTTTTACATTCAAAAATTTTTGGTTTGTTTACAATTTTGTCCTTATGTGGTATTTAATGCATTATGTAGGACTATTTCAGACTGACTGATATACTTTTTCTATGTAGAGCATAATATGCTAAAGATCTAATTTCGCCCTTATATTGCCATTAGTCGAATAGAAATTGTTCGCATGGCATTTGAAAAAAAAACTTTCACTGTAGTTTCACCTTTTAGGGTTGACAAAGGTACAAACATTGTTTTGTAAACAATCTTTTTGTCTTCAATTGTCACTGTAATAACATAATAAACATCTTCTTATTATATACAAGACAGTTGTTATTCGAACCAATCGTTCACCGTAACGTATTCACGTAACGTAATGGTAGTAGCTGATGAGTCGTAGCGGTCAAGCAATCTATTGTATCTACATATTTACCGTAAATAATTTCTCCAATATGACCTTCACTCGAGACGAGACAGTGACATAAATTCATATCTAATGGCTCCAAATGGGAATAGCATAATAAAGTAATGAGATAGTATCTAATGCGATCTTTAAGTTTCTCGTATGTTTGGAAAAAATTCGGCAGTGCCATATGTCGGCACGCGTCGGAAGTCGTAACTCACAGTTATGAAGCGAGCGACACCAGTTTCATAAACATTGTTTTTCTTCGTTTCGCCCCTAATATTTATATTTATCAATCCATCTGCACATTTATTTACAGTCGAAAATAGTGCGTTTCCGAGGGAGGCGCGAGCCCAGGGGGCGCGCTGTCATTACGATTTATTGTTTTCGCTGGTCATACTTTGAGACCCTATTATGTTTTCGGGACATATTCCAGATTTAACGCGAAACAAAAGTTTTTTTTTGCCATTGCCTTTTACGTTTCTAAATTTAAGAGCCAACACTGTATCAATAATTTAAACGACCTATTTTGATTGTACGATAAAATCGAACACGTCTAAAAATTCATCAACAAATTTAAACCAAGATTAAAAAATAATATATAAAAGTAATTACCAAAATAAAAATAATAAAAATCGCTCATTACACAAAAAAGTAAGAACATGTGTACAAGTAACAAGTATATGTTTAAAAAAATTGACCCTGAACATTGTAGTTATCTTAGTAGATCTCTACACTGGTTTCTTACCATTTATTCGAATGCTCTATATACGTTTGGTCTCGCATACGAAAGATGATCAGGTCAAGGTTGCCGGGATACGCGATGAGGGCGTTAAGTGACCGAATTTTGCAGATATCCCTGGCGGAGGCTTAAGCTCACTAGCGACGTCTTTCACCGTGTGATGATGATAATGAAGATAATGCATATCTATGTTTCACTTAGTTAAATTAAAAGACTGAGTTTATTCTTTTGTACTTAAGGAAAGGAGATATGAAAATTTACTGGAGAAAACCGGTTACAATATCGAGCCACTTAGCTATAGAGCCAGATTAGATTACAAAGTTTTATTATTCAGCATTACTTGTAAGTTTTGATTGATTCTTTCTATTTATTTTAAATTTCTTATTGGTAAGAACTAACATTTTTTTATAATGAAAACTCGAACGCTCGCCATCAAATTAATCAGTTGTTAATTTTCTAGTTTTTATTTTGGTATACGACGCGGTGAGTGATCGGTATTTTTAGACGTTCGCACACATGGCTGCGATAGCGTCCGAGATCCGAGAATTATCGCTGGAGGAATTCGCTTTGAGTAGGTGGAAACCAATTAGTTAAACTATTGTGAAGATTATTTACTGCACGAATATTTTGATCTTCAAAGTAATCGCTAATTCGTTCATCAATTACTATACTATATCAATTGAAATGTTTTTTTTGTTAATCAGTCTTAAACTTCTGTATTAAACAGTAGCCTTCGTATTATAAGATGATAATTTCATATAAAAAATGCTACTGAAAAATAAATGGTATTTTTTCTTTACTAAGGTTCATTTGACAATACAAAATAGGTACATATTATTTAGAATTGTATAATTCATAATATTTTTTGGACACTATTTGTTGAAAAAGTAGCTTTTGGCTCTAAATTATTACGCTCAAGAGATCGATGCATCTTGTATTATTGACCGACTGACCCAAAAGGAGTGTATGTTTTTCGAGGGTGTGTATATATGTGTGTTTGTATGTACGTCCCCCATCCACGAACATTTTTGAAGAGTGAGGTTTCATTAGATTCGTATTACTTGCCCGTAGTGTCATTATATAGCAGGGCTATATGCATATAGTAATGCATGGTAAATAAGGTCGGATGGCAGTAAATATTTTAATATGGTATTGGTAGTCTGTACAGAACAAGCTGAAACTGAACAACGTGAAATTCACCTACTTATGTTGACAACTCCACTTCAGGAACCGCTAATTTTTTTCACTGTAATTTTACGCACGAGCACGATTAATGGTTTTCTTATTATTATTTTACGTACGAGCACTATTAATTTTTTTCTTATTATTATTTTTTATAAATTTCAGATACAAAATCCACATTGTTAATCCCATAACGGACTGTTATAGTTACACCGTTATGAACAGTAAATAAATAATAATATCCTGGACATTTTACTCACACACGGCCATCTGATCCCAAACTAAGCAGAGCTCGTACTATGGAACCCAGATAAATGATATACTCTACATATATTACTTTTCTTTCGTAAATACATATTTAAATAGATAATTACATCCAGACTCAGGACAAACAGACATGTTCATGCACACAAATGTCCGTCCTGGGTGGGAATCGAACCCACGACCTGCGGCGTGAAAAGCAAGTATCTTACTAACCACGCCAAGTGGCCCGTCAACTAAATAGTTGCTAACGAATAAAAAAACTTTATGGTATTCCCGCGAGTGCAATGTTTAAAATATAAATAAGTATAATTGTTTAGAAGTTTTATTTTTATCCGTGTACTAACAAATCTCCGGAAACGCAAAATTGTAGGTGTCAAAAATACTATTTGACTCGTGCTGCTCCAAATTACAACGACCAAGACTTCGTGATACTATTACGCAAATCAATGAAATACCGTCCTATTACTTTTTTATTATTTAACACAAAAGAATTGTTAACTCTACAAAAATACAAATAAATAACGTAATAATTATCTTGTAATTATTAAAGTTGTATTAATTTTAATTAAAAATTTACAATTTATGATAAAGCTCCCATAACCAAATTAACCCATGTCTAAAAACAAAGATATAGTTAGGTGTCCGTACGCACGTAACATGTGGTTAATCAATGGCAATGTAATATTAACAACGATCAGGTGGGATCGTGGCCAAGCGCTAGTTTATTCAATATAAAATAATGGTGGGTTATCCGGACCTCTCAATTAATTCTTTTTAATAGGTTAATTCTGTAAATAGATTTCCATTGTATTTATTGTGTAAAGAACTCCAGTTAAAATTGTTGTCTGTGTATAGACATTACTTTATTTATTAACATCTCAGTAAAGAGCAGCAGAGTAAGAGCTACTAATTAATTAAGTAAAAAGACTGATTGTAAGTCGGTAAGGATCAAGAAACACGGTCGGTGATATAATACAGCAGCAGTCTCCTCAATACATGACATATTTATGTATACAGTAGGTGCAACGCACGGGGCACGAGGACATATGGCGCGGCAATTTATGAACACGAGGGCCCATTACCATTTTAAATATTATTTTTAGGGAATTTCGTGTCAGATCTCACTCGTCGTCTGGCCGTATATTAAGAGATGCGATCCTCTGATTAAGTCGCCCTGATATTTGTGAGGCGGAGTGCTTTGGAGTATTCCGTTAATTAAACGCTGGCTTAGTGTGAAACATGGCTTCATTTAGATATAATAAGGGCACTATGTTAGTGTTGTGATGGGCATTAAATTCTTATCTCCTCTACGTCTATTTAATCTGGAGGTCATAGACGCGATGAACAAGTCATTACTAATAACGAAAGTTTTTGAAGTTGAACTAAGTCAGACACCAAATATCAGCTCTACTAGAAAGAATACCCTATTATATAATATTTTTAGTAAATTAGGCGGTTCGCTTAATACCTTAATCTGAGTCTTTCTTTTGACCTGCTTGCGCATCCGTTACATCGAGCGATTAAAACACGAGAACTAATTCAGATAGATTTTGTAGTATGTCATGCGAACGGATATAACCTAAAATTGTCAATTATAATATATAATAGAATACACATACGAATGGAATTAGATTGTCTTTAAGCTAAGCTCATAAGCTGTGTGACAAAATCCGGCGCCAAGTAGATAAGACATTTTGTACTTTTTTCATGTCCAAAAGTGTAGTGTGTAGTGTTTGTTACGTGTACCTAAATTAAACATTCTCGAAACATGACAAAATATACATGAAAGTATTTACTACAAAATGGTTTTAGTTCAAGTGATGTCAATCACAGCATTGTAACATGAAATGAGATGCAGAGAAAAATTCCATCTATTTAATCAGAGGTAGACATACCTGGCAATAGGTTCTCCTTCTACCTCTCACATACTTAATAGGTTCAGATATTTGACATGCGCCACATATCAGGAATGAACTACATCCGAAATGAAACTTCGACTCGTATCGAATCCGTGACCCGTCTCACGTAAACGAGGCAATCAAAGCTGGCCCACGAGTGTTATATTCGTTCCATATACATTTTTATATTTAACTACAATATTAGCACTCATATATTCTCAGATGATAATTTTCCATTAGTATTTCGATTGTGGCTATTAAAAACATCTGTTTTACTTAAAAAAATCTAAAACGTTAATCTTATTTAAATGATATTCCACCGACCGGTTCAAGTATATTGTGGGCTAATGTTTGCCACGAGCCGTTAATAGGTTACCAGAAAGTAATGAACGGCGTTGTTGTGATTCGTCTAAGCAAACAAAGCTGGGTCAACCGCGCGGTTAAACTTCATGAAACGGAAGCCGGCGGCGGCATGTGCGCGCGTCCTTCGCTTTGTCAATAACATGCGCGTGCGCAGACCCGCTGTCTGATCGCGCCCGCGCAGACTCACACACTCTAACCCTTATAACGCATACGATAAAATTTAATTTACTTCTCCGTCGACAAATTTATTGTTCCCCGAACACTAAGCTCTGCTGTAGTTCAACACATGCCACTGTTTTAAAATCAAACAGTGAAGGGATGTTGATTCAAAGTGGGGTTCTCTGTGAACTAAATAAACATCGTCATAACCGCAATATGACAAATAGGAAATCAATTAACGTTTCTAAGGTATGTTACATTGACACTCTGGAGTATGTTTTAATTTAGATACTCATTAATTACATTACATTCAATACAATTTGTATCGTATTTAGTTGTAAATTTCATCATACTCCGTGAAAGCTTTCGAGATCAGTGCCATTCACTATTTGTAATTCTCTTTTTAACAAATGGAGTTGTGATCAACTGGCTTTAGATCGTTACATGGTAAATGGATAACGAAGCGATTAGAAAACAGAAAAAAAAACCAGCCAAACCATACTGAATCCTACTTTTACTTATGTATACGCACAATAAAGGTATTTAAATTTTATTTGTTTTTAAAGTGGAAGACTATACAATATACATACATTTGTATCTAATCCATGGGCACAAATATAATCTGTCAGTTACAGCGTAGCTTACGACAAAGTTTCACGAGACTTCGAAATATTTCTCTGGTATACACCATTAGAAAGATTCCTCTTGAAAATTTGAAGCGCGGGGCAAATATTTGTGTGTGTTGTGCTGTGGTGTTTGAGTCAATAAGAATCATGAAAAGGCTAAATTACGAATATTATTTTTATCCGTTCCAACCAACCTTATGCTTGTGCTTGAAGATGATTCATAACGGTAATCGAATGGCGGATTCGACGCCACGTTTCGCGATGCGTACATTAAGCCATTTCATTATTAAATAATCATAAAGACATCATGCTTCGCGCTGCCCTTTTCCTGATTTTTGTGGGTCGACATAACATGTTTTTGACCGGACACAACACACGTTCCACGTCGATCTATCCGTCCCGTATCCGTCATTTCACTCGTCACTCCCATCTTAATCCTGTCACCTTTCTCTCAATCCATCCACATTTCCTTGGAGTAAGGGGTAAACGGGTAGACCCTTTCGACATATCCCTCCACATTCATTTCTAAGACTCTCTTTGTCACATGCCATTCTTAGCTCCTCATAATATGCCTATGCATTTAACCTTTTGCTCCTTAACTTTTATACAATCGGTTTCACTTTCAGGCTTCCTCTGATATACTTGTTACGTAACTTATTCGCGTTGTTACACCCTCCACACATCCATCTCAACATTCCCATTTCTGCCGCATGCACTCTCTTTTCATCCGTTCCTTTGCCCTACACTCAGATCCATACATTATCACAGGTGTTTGATGGTTTTGTATATTTTTTACTTTTTTCGCCTACCACAAATCTATTTAATCGTCATTGATATACAAAAACATAGTCACATAAATTTAAACAGGCTCATAACACATTGTATTATTCATTGATATATTGATATAAATCATACTCACGTTGAAAATATGTTAGTTTCCTTATATTATCACTACACGTATAAAATCCGAAAGGTTTGTTGATCAACTTTCAAATGTCCAGATGAATAATATAAGCATAACAATTATCTTTCTGTTAGGGAACCAATAAAAAGTTACTAAGGTAATAATGTATTTTATCAACATGTATATTTTAATTTATTTATTATGCTGTACCACGCTTCATATGAAAATAAAGGTGTAATCTGTTTGATATTTAACACATTTCGTGTAAAGACATATTGCAATGAACTTTTAATAATTTTTTTTTCCTAAAAATAAAAGTATTAGCTGCGATCAACAAATCTACTTTACTTGTATGGAAGAAGATAAAACACGTTTTTAATTACATATCTCAATAATATTTTATCTATGGTCCCATCTAATTTTATTTGAATCTTTGTTTTAAAATATTTAGATAAGTTTATTCTGTATGGATTAATTATAAATCAAATTTTTATGCCAGCATTAGTGGAAACGAATAATAGCAGTTTATATTTAATAAGAGTTATCTTAATAACATATCGTATGTTATCTATCGCATAATGATCGGAAAGACTTTATGACTATAAGGAATATTCTTAGAAATTAATATTTGACATTTAATTCGTGAATAATGTGACGTTTTATAATATTGTGCAATCTTAGAAATTATATCAATAATAGCTCAACATGTGAATAAAATATTGTTATTCTAGGATAATAGGCAAACCAGTATGTGCGGCTCTTAATATGTGATATACAAGAAGAAATGTTTATAACAAAGAAGTTACATACCTCTAGATAGTCCGGGTCCCAAAAGTGAAGGCACTTTAAGTCTCCAATACGCGATTCAGTCATTCGCTTCCCGCGGCACGAATTCCAAATCTCCATGTTTATAATTTAAAAAATTACGGTTTGTGCAATGAAATCGTGTAAAAACTATACATCGAAGCGAGATAAGTGTCCGAACATCACATTCCACAGTAAGTAATGAACTTTTTATTTGTTGTTATTATGTATCCATAATATTTATACACAACTAATCTAATAATAGAAATTTTAACAAATAATAATGTGACGCAATTACATGTTAAGTGTTGCCAACTACATTTCAAAATTATATTTAACCTAAAAATAAAATATAACGGCGATGTATCAGATGATATGTTAAAATATGTTTTGTAATTTAAATTTTTCGATTTTGATTTACATTCAAATGTTTTAGTATAAATTTCAAAGTTAGCTGTTGTTTATTTTTTTGACGTGAAAACTTTTTTAGCCGTGTTCAAGGATATTTGTCAGGGAAAATTTTTATAGGTAGGTGTGAACAACATGCGTCAGCAACATGCTTATTTGAATTTGGAACGGTTTCAAAGATTTTTTACCGTTTCTTGTATTCAATAATAATTGTAATAATAGTAATAATTTTTCTTGAAAATTTTTAATTTAGTTAAATATTTATTTATTTTTGAACTATTCTCGTGCCTTCCCACCTGTTTTGAGTTTTCACTTCTATCGAAATTCCTCATAAATTTTGCCTGTGTTTTTTCAAATACTTTTTTAAAAAGGTATTTAAAAAAATACCACCGTTAAGAGTGTTCCGATTCTTCTCGCTTCTAAATATCAATATTGATCTTCGCCTTTCGGAGTCAAGCATGTTATAATTGTATATCAGTCAGTAGCATAGTATTAAAAAGAGCATTTTGACTCTCCGCTAGACATATTGTTGTTTTTGATGCGACATTATTTTAATTTACCCTCATGGTAATTATTTCCTACTCAATTCTAACTTCTGATTTGGAATGGAATAATTGGTTGATTGTAAATGTGTAGAAAAAATTCTTCTTTTGTAGCTAGTCTAGTTATGAAGCAGTTAAGGAATGATTGATTTAATATCAAATAATACTTGTATTAAATTGTTGCTTTGCCAGTTCTTCAAAAACTGGAATATTTATCAACAAATCTATATATAGAGATTTTAATTACATTTTTAAATTTAAATAATTAAAATATATTATAAAGGAATTGAATTATATATGTATTTATTATATTCAATTATTATTATATATTCAAAAAGCTATACTAATGTTGAATAAATTTTTAAACCATTTGACAATACTTTGATAATTTGAAGAATATAATTACTGTTAACTATAAAATCAACAGAGTAGTTCTAGAAATTCTATTTTTTTCAATTTATTTATTTACAAAACACACATTACAGTAAAGAAAATTAGATTTTTCGCCAAACTGATAATAAGTTTGTTGGCGGTAATTTAAGCACTCATTTAAAACTATAGATTTTTTTTTCTCGTTACAGTACACTTGCAAACAAATACATTACATACATTAGTAATATATACGCAATACACACAAACACATAACATATACACATACAATATAGCCCCGTATACACATATACATACATTATCAAGACGGTTTCTCTCCACTCATGCTACAGGTAGCATGAGTGGAGAGAAAAAAGTTTTATCAATAAATGCGTCTAATAGCCAATCTTTCAGTTTATTTTTAAATGTTGTTCTACAACTACACTTCTCATCACAAAGTATCTCATTAAAGAAGAAATTATCAATAGAAGGAAGAAAGAAGATTACTTTCTTTCTTCTATTTATAATTTAAATCACCTGTGTCGTTTTAGTTTTTAGAGCCTTCTCGTGCACTCCCACTCCTTACTAATATGAATGCTCGAGTTCCTATCTCCTATCGTCGGAAAGAAACCGGTAGACAATATTGTGATAGGGAAAAATCTTAAGGTTCGCGTATACAACACGCCCCAAAATGGAAAATATGCATCAGCAACATACTTATGACCTGTCCTTATGACCTGTGTTTTTTTCTTTAATAGCATCGCTGTTGGCTACTTAATTTCCTATACGTTTATCGTGTACATTACTTGTATTATTGTTTTTAGATCTGTGTTTGTTTTGTATAGTATCATTGGCATTGATTTCAAAACGTATGCCAATCTTTACTTTGTACATTTCTTTAGGATTTCAAAAGGATAAAATATGAGAGGGAATACACTCGGACGAATATTTAGTGTAATTGAAGATTGCATGTGAAATAATGAGAAAGGAAGATTAGGATTAAATTACGTGTAGGTTTTTTCAACTACTTTAGTTGTTGTCTATTTATTTTGTCTGAAGAGGTTTTATAATTACACGAATCAATGTTAATCGATTTTATCATAATCAATTAAAATATTCGTGTAAACATTTATGTTAAACAAATATGTTTTGTCGCGTTACTCAGAAAAAAATGTTACACCGCTTTGTGACGAGCCGGGGCAGTGGGTCGTGACGCTAGGGCCGGACATTGCGGTAGGTGCCAGCACCTTGTTCACTGGGTCTGTACAGTCCGGTGCTAAATGCTTAAATTTTCATTTATTGCCATATCTGTCTATGATTATTACTCCGAACTAAGCACTTAAGATTAGTATCGGTGGAAAGTGTTAGCATACCCGGATATGTCCAGAAACTGCGACCAAAATCACTGAAGAATGAGCAGCTTCGACCAGTCTGACAATCTCAGTGATTATGTTGACAGTGATGTTGTATGACACAACCCTCATAAGAAGTACTAATACAAAGCAATGGCCTTCGGTGCCTGGCCTTCCTTGTTCCTGGCATGTAAGGGCAAGGGTGGCATTTGGGCAGGCTTAGCAAGAGAGAAAACGTACCAAGTATTTGTTACTGTAGTGCAGATGACCGAGACGCCAAACGACTTATATCAGGATTGTTTAATGTAGAACACACTTATTTTCTGAGCTACCTTGGCTTAAAAACTTCAGTGTCTTTGTTTATTTGTTCTGTAGTTATCCGGAAACATGCTCCATTTCCTGAAGGTCTCTTATAAATTTTCATTTACATATGTATAATAATTTATAAAAAATGTTATCGTATTTTTCGACAGCTCAATGATTCTGTGAGTGAATGTACTTAAAAGAATAATAAACAGGCACAATATCAAACGGAAATATCGGGTTCGTCAACGCCATTATATTCATACAACAAAGGTCGCATCGTTTATTTTACTCGAGGAAGTTGTATTAGGTGGGGTGTACCTACTTAACGATTTATATTAACGCCATATTAAAAAAAAGTGTTCAAAGTATTCAAACTCTTTATCTCTATCTTTATTTAGGAAGAAACTTACGGAAAATGAAATTGGAGAAATTTCTCTCGATTGGCAACCTGGATCACTATTATACTCACAATTCCGCTTTTTTTCTGAGCTATACCCAATCGGCAAAGCTTAAACTTTGCCGATTGGATGCTTTTGTACTAAGACTTTAACAGATTTTAGCTTCCATAAATTCACAATAATATTTGTATTTCTATTAAAATATAAAAAAATATATTGTAGCTAATGTAACCAGTTCCAAGTATAACTTAAAGAACGGTTCTTTTTTCTGATTATTCTGATTTGAATAAGACATTGTATTCATCAAAACGAAACTGAATTAGAAAATACAAAGTGTAATGTCAATTTAATACGGATTGTTAATGCGAGTTCGATGTGTTACCTTAACAGTTGGTACTTACTTCTATATGGTCAAATCATTGATATTAAAACCGCAAATAAATATTAAACTCGACGAACTTGTAGAATATATCAGTGGTAATGTACCCATAACTAAGTAACAGGTTGTCCTTCTTGAAAATTAAGGTCATAAAAATTTCAAAGTAGAAAGCCCTTGATGGAAAGCGTATATCTCGCGTATCAAAGGAAATATAAATGGTGTCCAAAGGCGAATATGCGGCAATCCCTCACACAAGCGGGTAAGACGGCCTGAATTTTTAATGTTACACTCAGACCGCTGCAAGCCGTAACAGTTTTCTTGTCATTGGTGGAGTGGAGATGCGAGATAAATTTTGCAGAGTAGCCCCATCTTTTCGTTTCGGATAAATTTTTAATGCAAACATGCTGTATAAGGACTTCAAACATTACACTTATAATACGATTTGTCGATAAAAATATGCAATAGAAACAATATTCTTAACACAAAAAAAGGAAAGATACAATAAACGTAGAAATCAATCCATTGTTCACCTTGAGTCTGCGAGTCGACTTCCTCATAGACGTCGATAATAATGACAAGCCTAAAACAATAACGTAACAATTACTTTACACTTTTTTTTGGTTTTCATTGCAATCGAAGGCCGCATCGACAATACACAAAACAAAGTTGAGGTGATTCGTTTCGCCATATAATTTCAGTTAATCAAACGCCACGTCACCGCGAGGCGCGGTCCGGAATCGATTAAACCGTTCATTTCCGGTGGTTTTATGAAGCATAATTATTGGAAAACTGATTAAAAAATTAAAAGCATAAGTTTTCGTAATCGCGATACAATTATAATAAAGAAATCAATCAATTCATAGAGCTATCGACGATCTGAACGTACAGTCAACTGTGACAGCTTCCTCGAATGTTTATTTCTTCATGAACAATTGGTTTTTACGCGGTGCGCGGTGACAGAGGTGGTTTTTTTGTCGTCGGCCGGCATGATGGTCTTGTTGGGGCGAGTCGCCGCGGGCGGGGCAGCTGCCCGCAGCCGCGAAGAAAGCACCGGTGGTTTTAATTATTAACGATCTTTTTTGTATACGATTTAATATCGCGATTAGGAAGTAGATCACCGTTGATTATGAGAATCTTTTTGTGACAGTTTTTAGGCTTCAGGCATGCAGCGGAGCGTTACTGCATTTTTTGAGCAGTTATTTGAGTTTGTCGCCGCGACAATGGATTTATAAATGCGCATTGTGAAATATAGCCGTTCAACACAACTCAAGATATTTTAACGGTAAATTTTATAAATACATAAAAATGAAAATACGTAACATTAGTTTGGAAATAGCTGACAAGGTGTCATACATTAACATCAAAATGTTAATATACTCATCTCAAACCTGTTAACTTGTTGTCACTGATTCCTAATATTAAATTTTTGTTATGTGATTCAGTGAATAAATTAATGTCCACCTTCCGGTTGCCTTAATAGCGCTAATAGTTATGATATTACTATGGCAGTGTTAAGTGAAATGTCCACGACTCTTCTTCTGTAATTACCAAAAAACCTGCTGCATTTTGAGCACTGCAATAATTTTAAATAAATTTTTTGATCATATAGCATGAAAACAAATGTGTAGAATATGTAGAGCTGGTAACATTTATATAGTAACAGAGATTGGCATATATTTACGATATTAAAGTCCAATAGTAAGTAGTATGTGAGACCGTACTCCTGGCGTAGAGGCCCACCTGCATCTCCATCGATATTCCATAGGCTTTTGTTGTTTTTGGTTTATGGGTGGTGATCACCTCTTATCAGGTAGCCTATTGTTATTTTTTCACCTTTTCTGAGAGATGTATGCACCACTGGTTAATTTCAAATCCAAACAAATATTACTGTACGTAGTTTCACCGGTTACAGTTGCGTTTCACATGGGACCTCGGCTGTCAATGCCAATTTGATAAATAATCGTCGATCGTCTATCGTCTAACCCACATTCCACCAACACCGCTCAACACCTTTAGACTATTGATTTCTAAAATATTATTTCTTTAAAGTATTACATCCCCGAGCCACTCAGCTATTCTAATTTCTCTTTAGTGAAAAGTTAATCTATTATATTAAAATATAATAACGTATTATGGTATTAAAGTTTATGTATTATAATTATGATTAATTCAAGTTATTGTATAAAAAATCAACTAATATATGTATGAGCTAAGTGATTTTTAATATTCGTAATAAAATTTGTCACTTAACGCGTGTGTATTATTATTCGGCTTGACAGATATAATTGGATGATGTGTTTGAATATCACAACATCGCTGACTAATTGAATATCACGGCGGAAAGCAGGACTTTAATGTGAATTTTAGTATAATCTCACGTCCGTGTCACTCACGACAGACAGTTATAAGATCGTCTTACAAAGTGATCTTTCAAAATTATCCATAACGTCAAACATGACAGCGGTTCTCGCCAACTGCTCACTGCACTGCTTTGACATGTATCAACACCGATATGGCTCTGATGAAACACAAAAGAACCTTTGAACGGTAATATCCTTTAGCACCATTTCCAACGCTAACTCCGATGTTACTTGTTACTTTTATAAATACAAATCACTTTGTCATAAACTGTTTAAGAACTTCTAGGTTGACATCTTAATACAGTATTTTGGCCTCTCCGTGTCTGAGTTATGAACTATTTTCGTTTAACATGCCACCTCATAACTTTAACAACGGAAGCTGTAGCCCAGTGTGTGGCTGCACATTTGTGTTATTAAATGATTAATGGTGGAGGATTACTTCGAGCAATATTTCAAGCGACTCAGAGAGCTATGTCTGGGACCGTAAGGTACACTTTTATTGTGAAAGCATACGTACTGAAATATTAACGGTAGCGGACGAGTGTTGATCCCTGAGTAATTGGTGTAACAAACAATTTGAGTGATATGGTATAGTGATTTACCTATTCTACAATAAACCGGATACCCACTTTGAAATTTATAGTTTTGATAATTGATAAAATAATATCTTTTATTCAAATCACCCACGCTAATAGATTAAATGTTGCCATATGGTTTGAATTATGGATTTATGTGCTACATAACTGCCTTGTTTTCAACTTCCAATAAGATGATTAAATTTTAATGATCAATATATTTATCTTGTCATTAGCATACGATTTGGTTGAAATAAATAGAACATGGAATGCGTCTGTTGAAAGGGTTATTAGAATCTAATTATACATGAAATTTATACTTGGCACAAACAAAAATATATTAAACGATTCGACGAATAAACAATTTTATCAAATAAATATTATCACAGCTTGACTCACACTGGTCTTTCATTCTCAGAGCTAAAGCATCAATACTTTAGGGAATTCTAGAAGCGAAAGGAATGCTATTACTTCATAGTCAACATCATCATTACGATGGTATTATTACAGTATTCATAATTTTATCATCATTTATACTAATTAACAACACGACGACGAAGAACTTTCTTACTACGTTTACCAGTAATATTCATGTTCATGTTTCATCAAATATAGCACGTACAGGACTTACATAAAATCCTGAATAACATTCCATTATTATGTGTCACTTATTATCAAATTATTTTTTACCCACCATAATCCCTTTTCATGATCTGTCCTGTCAAATGTATACATACATATCATGTTTACAAATCCAAAACGCGTAATAGCTAAAAATAGATGACCATTAGACGGCTCAAGATCACTAAAAGGGCGATGGAGAGGGTAACGCTCGGAGTCTCTCATCGTGATCGCATCAGAAATTATGTGATCCGCAGTAGAACCAAGGTAACCGACATTGCCTGAAGAATTGCAATACTTCAAGGGCAATGGGCCGGACACATTGCTCGCAGAATGGATAGTTGATAGGGCCGGGAGGTCCTTGAATGGCTGCGACGTACAAGTTGACACAGAGTTGGTAGGACTCCCACATGATGTACCGATGTCTAAATGATGAGAGCCGACTGGATGAGGGCGGCAGGGGACCGATCTTCGTGGCGATCAATGTGGGAGGCCTACATCCAGCAGTGGATAAATAACGGCTGAAACGACGACGAAATATAGATGCAGGTCTATAGCTATAGTGATGCAGAATGCTATTTGGTAAAAGCGAATTATATGACGATGACGTCTGTGACAGTTATTTCTAATTTTAAAGTCTGACGTGCATGTCATATCATCAAATATTAAAAAGCATCGATAAAAATCTCCGCATAAAATATTATCATAATGTATACATAGATTATTTTCATAATAAAACGATCACTGCAAAAACTTGACTTAAAATTTTTACGATTAGTTATGAGTTTTTTGGTAGAGTCAGTTTGCATCGTTAGTTTTAGTTTCAAATTCTTAATACTATTGGCATGACACTATCGTTTTACTTCAAGACTTCAAAAAAAGAAAAGAAAAAGAAAGCGAAATTCGCTCGTATTTTTTTATGTATAACCTCAGAACTACGACATTTATGAATCGATTTTAAAAATTAATTTTGCAGTCGATAGTGATTGTTTCCTGATTGGTCCCATTTAAGTTGAATCACGATCGAGTGGTTGTAGTTATTTGGAATTTTCACGAGTTGAAGTCGATTCTTTGTTACTGCGTTTAAATTATGTATAAATCACAAACCACGGCTGGATATAACTTAAGCAAGTCTACTAAAAACGTGCTTACGGTGAATTTCATAAACGAATTGCAAATAAAGGACGCCTTGATTTAAATTTTACATCTTTAAACATATTTCGAGAAACTCTATTAATCATCAGTCTCCTTTATAACATGTTGTGTTACGTCGTTTTTCTCTAATTGTATTTGGTTTTTATACTTGCAGTGAGCATTTATTAAACTGAAATTTCTTTGCACAAATAAAACTCACGAACGTGGACTAAGTGAAACAGGCAAGATAGTACATTCGGTTCGTCAATCGATCGCGTGGTTCGGTAGTGGCATTATTTTTCCAGATCGCGATATCAAATTGATAAGTGAGGCACATTCGCAGCGGGCGGGCGAGGCATTATGAAATTGGCCGTACGTTAGACGCCGTTACTTCAGATAAAATATAACCGGCTCCGGCGAACTGGCTCATATCTATCGGACGAGCGGCGTGTTCCTAGCACCCGACTCACGTACCCGCTACGCCCGTCATATTGTATATCACTTAATTAATAATGTATCAACAGATTATTGCCATTAGCGACCGCATGATATTTATGCGACGCATGTCCATAAAACTAATAATTCAAGTCGACGATATAAAATAACTTTAAAAAATTATACCACGAAAAAGGAACTGATATGATATTTTAAAATAATAATTGGCCTAAATTAAGCGAAATGTTTAATGTCAAAATATGCTAATTAAACATTTGATTTAAAAACTAAAATGGTCGTTTGAATTTATGAATACGTGATAGCTAATGTAACAAAAGAAATATACGAGTTCCGGCAGGTGACGAAATAACAATAAAATATGATGTTACAAGCCTACAGAGAGCCCATTAATGGTTTATACCATAATGTTATGGTTATAAGTTGGACGAATGTAGTTGGATCCACATTTCACATGTTGGGACAAAACAGATAAGCAAGACGATTCATCAATAGAAGAGCTTGTTTGTTTCTTGTCTCTTCTCAATAATAAGTCAATAAATCCTACTAAAACTGTAAAAGGAACCAAAAAAATAATCAAAATAAGGTCTAGGTTCGTTTATAGTTGCGTAAGACAACGATATTTTTTTCTTTTTAAATCGAAGTTGTTTTCATCTAAGATGAAAACCAAAAATAATACCGATTCATATTTAGGTGAGGGTACGTCAGGGAAGCTGGCCGCGGCAACGTTTGCGATTTATGTTCTAATAACTTGAAATTTTTCCTTTGCCGTTCGCTACTACTGAATTCATTTTGTCATGCATTATTGAGTGAAATAGTTTACCCGGAAGTGATAAAACTATATGAGATGGTCAATATTGCCTGATTGATAGACCATTACAGTTGTTTTTGAATTAAATATAATCGGTTTCAAGTAGAAATAGCGAGGATCTTCGCTACTGTAGTTCCCGGGTGTGTAAAATGTATCATCATTTTAAAAACAAATTGTTGATCTGATTATATGTGAATATATTTTGAATAAAATACTAGACAATTGCTGAGCTATACCAAATGGGAATGTATTTTTTAAGACGCTAATTATACGATTGCAAACTGTTTATCCGTCCGAAGATTATCTGGCCTATTGATGAGGCCGAAATTTTCTCTGGCCTAGTTTTGTTCTAAGTTAAATAATTTTAGGCTTAGATACCAGACTTACAGTGGAACACCCTTGTAAAACGTGATCAAGCACTAATTACAGATAGTTTAAAGAATTCTTCCGTACATTAAGGTGCGCGACGCTAAATTCCAGGGGGCGGGTGGACCGCACAAGAGCCATCGACTTCGGAATGCTTTGTTTAGAAACGATCCGAATCGCGCCTATCGCGAGTAACTAAAAAGGTGTCGTTAGTAATGGTTCTTGAAACATCATAAAGATGTCAGGGCGGCTGTTACTCGATTGCAGCTATCTGTGCGCTGTGGACAGCCGCCGAGTACCGTGCGGTGCTTCATCGTACACCATAACCTGGCACACTTCGAAAATATTTTATATATAAAATATAAAAATAAACTTTAAATTTTTTAAAACAATTGCTTTTGCCTTTCACTGAGACATATCCTAGGTAAAACATTTTTTTTGTCATAAAAATGACAGAGCTTTAACACTAAATTTAGGAAAATGTTAAGGAAACTTAAGATTCGATCAGTAGGAGGACAACATTAGTATTCAAAGAGCGCAAATATATCTGTAAAAAAATTAAATACTCATTTAAGTCCATCAATCCAACTGAATTATACAGGAATAGCAATCGTTATTAGGTTTCCATCGTGCCAACTTTATATCTCTTTGTGCGCGTAAGAATTAAAAAAAAAACTTATTTGTTCTACTTATGGGAACTCAAGTTATCCGTGGATTTTAGTTAATGTCCCTTGAGATATGACTGGGTATGAATTCATTTTTTTATATTTTTACCGTTTGTACAGGGCACACAAACGATAAAGTAAAAATATTATTATATTCCTTCAACATCAATAAGACCTGGCCTTCTTATGAAAATATTATACTTGTTAAAATACTGTATAAAAAGGGTTTATGATAAAATCCGCTATCTATTGTACAACAAATAGATCCCGATGACTCCAATCAAACGTAATGCACGACATGATGCATGCGTGCTTTGATTTCACTGCATCATTATTAAGATGTTTGTCTAAATAATGTAACATGTGTAATGTCTGCTACTTATTAAGATTCTTACATTGATTACATCCGAGTGCTGCGCTTGTTTTTAGATCAGGTAAAAGGCAACTTAAAGGAGACTGCTGAAGACGAGTTACATCATTCTCCTACGATCGTTGCACAAGGTATACAAGAGAGAGGAATTATTAGATTTATTCATTATTTAATATTATTTGGGCATGAGTACTTCTCTCCTCTTTTAATTATGTTATATTTTCTATCACTAAAGGTTTAAAAGCCAATTTCTTTCATCTTGAAACCCCTGATAGAAATTTTGTATTCAGAGAGTTTATACGTACAAAATGAAATGAACAATACTAAGTTTAACTTTCTAATATAATACAAAAGCGTATAATAATCGAATTTATAAAAAGTTGGTTATGATAAAAATATCCTCGTTTCAAAAAGCACAGTCAGGAGAATAAGCAAATGTTGAAATATTAATATTAAGAAACTGGTTTATTTCTCAACAACATAATACCAGTTTATGTTTGCTTTTAAACAGGGTAATATTTTAAAATTTATAGATAAACTATCATAAGAAATCAATCGATCAGTCTTTCTGACGAATGGTAATTTTTTGTAATTAAAACTGGCGCCGGTTATACTAGCTACTCTTAATAGATCTACTAGTACGTATAAAATTTGGTTTGAAGCCTATTTGAATGGATCGCAGCAATAGGCATCTATAACTAATCTTTTAATCTTGAAATTTATAGGTTTTGTTACTAAACAATTGTAAATCTATGACTAAACATCTTCATCTTACTATTTGATATAGCTATCTGATGATAGCTTGTTGATGATTCAACGCGCGCCTCTTAATGCACTCGTCACCGCCAACTTTTGCCGCGATATTGTACTCTCCGCATCCACTATCCTGGCGTCTTCGCGAGGCCATCACTACCTGCCAGTGTACATAGGTGCTAATGAATATTTAAATAACAAAATTTCCTGCTTGTGATCATTATGTTATAATACCTTGGTCGTTTCTTCATTAAATCTATTTTCGAAGGCAGATGCTTTGAGAGGAATCGCTGCGTTATGGTGCTTTTATAAAATTAATACCGCAAAACTGCCATAAAATAACTTTTTAAAAAGTAAATCAGTTAAACATAGCTGTTAAAAATGTGACATTCATAAAAACCATTTTAGATGTAAAATAAGTTATAAAGATTATTTCTCACGACGAAGACGTTTAAGATGTTATATAATGTTATTTTATTTAAAAAAAAACACGATTGCCATACACACGCATACTGATATACACATGTATTTTTAGACATATGTGTCTGTATCATATTTAATCCTTTGATAAACACTAAGTTGTTATCTTCACGGTGTTATTTTTGTTTCATTTTATTTTTATGTATCAATATTCAGTACCATAATAATCGAACTCGATCAAAAAACAAATACAATTTTCATATAAAAATTTCAAATAGTCGTACTTGATATTCTGACCGTACTTTCTTTTAATCACTTCATAAGTCACCAGCCGAGCATTGTCGCCGGTTATCTTGTAATTTTTGATAGCCACCAGTCACTTAACACTTCAAATTGTTTCGGATAGTTGTTTATTTTAATGGCACTTTGTCCCTTAAAGAGCATTCCACTAATCAAAGCAAATGCACTGTGGAATGAATATGACGTGATATAAAGTAATAGATGCGACTGCGACTGGGGCTTTACATATTCACGTGTTATCGTATATCTAATTAAATCACTCTATGGCGCAATGTAACGGCAATAAACTTTATAAACTATTAAACTGTTACGCTTTGAATTGCCGTGTACGTTGTAAATTTTGTTCATGATAATTTCGTGTGAGTTTTTTTATGATTATTGCTTATATCGATTCATCTCTCTGAATCCTCCTAGAATAGATCGAATAGGTCGTTATCCATAGACTTTTCATAAATCTTATTAGTTTCCATTTGTGCTAGGGGGTAAGTCTATGGTCGTATACCCCGATTAGCCAGAAAATAACTATTTTTGATATATTATACTTGACTTGCACGTTTCTAAACATAAGTTAAACGAAGGAGCGTTTTAACTTCTCTGTGAAATGATTTAAATTAAAATTTATAAGTTTTTTTTTATTAATATATCATATTATTATATTCTACAGAATAAATATCACAAAATAACGTACATTTTCAAATATACGCTATTGGTAAAAGAAAATGAGGTAACATAAAAATAAGTGCCATCAAACAAATCTGTTACTAAATACATAACAAAATAAATAGTCCATGTAAATAGTACATGACAAATCAATTTGGCTCTTAAAATAGTCAAATAGTAATTACGTAGTAGAACAAAAATCTAATCGAACTCGAGTTTAACATTCTGCTGTAAGTCAACATAAACCTGATCCCTAGAATTGCCAACGGCGAGATACGCATGGGTTCAACCTAATTTGGTTTTTACGCTTTAGTAGTGTTTTGTTTTTGATTTAGCTCGGCAACCTAGTTGTGATGTACATATTATCTATCATACAATCTAGGTCCCGATCAAATAACAGATGTGGGTATACGTTTTGTGCTGTATCTTATACTATAAAATAAATATTGTGTAGATTTGACAAACAAAAAGCGATCACTGCACGGTCATAATTATAGTTGATTTGCCTCAGTCGCCGGTCACCGGAAACGTTTACGCACGAGATTTCGTTTTTATGAGTTTTCTACATTTTTTGTTTAATAAAAAACAGCTTCATTCGATTTCCGCAATTGAGTTACGGCGAATGATTCCGACGAATTATGTTCAAATGATTCAGATACAATGAGTGATAGTCACTGCTAGCTTTTATTAGGAAATAACTGTAATCATAAAAACTGATAGAAATATTTTTACCTTCTCATATTTATTTCTTACGAATTTTACGTTTTTTTTAAAGTATTTTTACTACTGTACAGTAATGTGTGTTTTTTCAATATTACTGCGGTGTGAAAATAATAGTTCTTGTTATTAAATTTAACGTTCTGCAGTCATTTAAGTCTCACAGTTAGCTAATGCAGTTGTTTTTAATGTAGCTATATAAAGTACCAATAAGCGGAAAATCATTGGTACAAGCAATACAATTATTTTGTAACAACCATATTTCAAAAATTTCAAATCAAAAAAAAATATCAAAAAAGTTAGCCATAATTCTGTAAAATAATTCGTAAAACGCAAGCTGCAGATACCGCAATTCGTTTCGACATGTGTTTATATTTAAATTGTATTTAATGCTTTTGGTTCTGCTGATTTTGTGCATTCAAATAAACAAAACAATTTGAAGCCATACCATTCTTGTATTGCTTTCAAATATACTGAGGCTACCTACTTATGTGAACGCTCAGAACGTATGTGTGTTTTTTTGTATATGTTATTAATGATGATTCACCAGCTTCCTGGATGGCATTCTACATACTGTATTCAGCAAACTGTGTAGCAGTGTACTGTGTATTTATAGGTGTACCACAAGGTTATGTCCTGTCTCCCACTAGTTTTACTGGATTTCAAAGGTATGAAGGCAATCGCTAGGCCTGGATTGTGTAAAAACAGGCCACTTTAATATTTCTTAGGAAAGCGTTGGTATTGTAATAAAATTTTGTGTGAAGTTAAGAAACTGAATAATCTGTCAGGTAGGGGTTGATTGAATCTCGTACAGTTTGACACCAAATAGATTAAAGTTTGCTTGTATACCGTAAAATGTACTTTGTCGTTTCTCTGTTCTTTGAGCACAGTCCCCTAGTTACCAAAAAACTGTGCACTGTTCACAGTGCTTATCGTGCTCGAATACTAATTAAACGTTTTAATAGTTTGATCGGTTGTCCATGCCAAATTCAAAGATACTAAAAAAAGTACAAGCTGTAGCCATCAAATGACAATCATTTTTTAAAAAACCGAAAAAAAGTTGTTAACCAATATCTTAACAGTCTTCTTTCTGATTGAAATTTAAAATTAATGGAACATCGAACCCAGGAGGGAGATAAAAAATAAAAGATCGAATTAAAGGTAATTAGCCGAGCGGATACTTGGTGGCGATAATATTTTAATGCCCATAACAATTGGCTACGCTTGAAGGTCTAATCTATAGAGAGTGACTTTGCAAGTCTTGGTAGTCCTACTGTGCTTTCACTTTCAATTAGTAAGGACCATTTATCTTCAGGATGATTTACGACATTGTATAATTTAATTTTCTGCCCTACGTTACGGAATCTTCGGAATATTTTGTTATCGAGGAATGTTGGCTGATATTTTTTTTAATTATAATGTTTGTATAGAATATATTTGGAAGACAGAAAATTTATAGTATTGTCTGTATTAAAGGAAGTAAAAAATGAAACCAACTATGCGAGTGTCTGACCGTGACTAATCTCACAAATACTGACAGCGAATAGTAAAGTTACATTGTTCTTTTTGCTAGTCATATTTCGATTACCTTGGATTATAACTTATTTTGCCGCTTGTATTTTCTTATCCGTATAAATGTGATATTATCGAGAGAATTTAATGTTGATTATAATTGCCTTTTGAACTATATCATTCTGACCAACAGTTTAAACAGTTTAGAATATATCAAAAGATTAAAATAAGCGCAAGTAAAAAATGCAATAACACGTAACAAGGAAAAGGACAACACTTGTCCGTTGAACTTTCACTTATACTATTTGTTTTGCTGACTATTCAGCTGCCTGTGTCGATATCTTTTAACAATCAAAGCTGTACGTGTCTTTTAGTAGTTATAAAATCGCTGATATTGGATTATTTGTATTCGTTAATATTACTGGGATAGAACTTCCTAAAGATACGCTTTAGGAATTGTTGAGGAGCCAAACACAGCGGTTACGGGTAAAACGTTTCATATCCAGGTTATTTGAATGTCTTCATCATTAAGATAAAACCCCTTGGTGTCGTCAGGATAAGCCGCCTTCACCAAGGAATTCCCCGACCGAATATTTCGTAAAGGTGTGGAGAGGTGCACGCTTGCAGTTTGTCTAAGTGATATAGTTAGGTATCATCTATCTAGATGATACGCCTTTCGTAACTATGATTGTGATAGTATAATAATATAATTTTGACAAATTAGCCGCTTATTCGTCTGTCCATACTAGCATAAAAACAAAAACTGTGAGCAAAAACAAAGAGCAACATAAATTCCAAACAAAATCCAACGCCAGAATGGTAAGCGCACACAATAATGTTTAACCTAAAAAGAAGAAAGCACCGTGATAAGCACGGCTAAACTATTAGACCAGCATGACAGCTACGTTTTGTAGTTCACTCTTGGAAGAACAAAAAGCCACAAGCGTGTCTTACAACATTTATCTAGATCGCTGCGTTCCGAGAACAGGGGATCAGCCACCAAATATCATGACTACCCTCTTACAAATGAGAAAATTTCGCTCTAATTATTTATGAATGTGTTATCGTCATATCTCGTGAGCTCACGACCCGGCGTCTGTGCACGACGCGAGCTAACCGCGGGTAATTAGCAAATGTGGCTTTCTTTGTTCTCTTGGCACGTTTCGGTTCGGTATCCCATCTATTGCAGTATGTAAATATCGCGCTCGTAAGAAGCCGTCAGGGTATCGTTAATAAACCTCCATTACTTTCATTAAGGCTATCGCGGACAGCGGTCGTATCGCGACGTCGGCCGTCATGCCGGCGACACATAACGAAATTGGACGCGATGACGCTATCAAAGCGCGCGCATCGCCGCGCTGCCGCCCCGCCTTGGCTGCTATCCCGGGGGTTTACTTAATTGCAAAATACGAACAAACCTCGATAATGCCTTTAATCTTAACGTCGCGCACCGAGCCCCGGATCATTCTCAGTAATCCTAAATCTTGTTATGGAAATCATCGGCATACCTAAGCATCTACAATAAATTACGATTCAGATTATCGTATGATCCAATCGTAAATTAAGACAAGATACATAATTAAGGCGAATAAATAAAATGTCTGGCATTTCGACGGGAGCACGTTCGATTCGTTCGAGCGATATACACGTTAGCCATTCTGAGCTATCGGACCCTATTAATAAAGTATAGTTTGATTCGTTAAATTTAATTGCGATTCAATCGCCAACAATATTGAAAGAGGCAGAAGAGTGCGGAGGCGGGAAGAGGGCCTGAATGTCACGACAAGATTTTTAATTACGCCGAAGATATCATCGAAGGAGTGCACTCTCTGCAATAAGTTGGGCGACACATCGCAAAATTACAATTCAATAATTATCTCCCGGGCGCGTTGCTCAGCCCGCGGGAACCTTTTTAATTGGTGACAGTTTTAATACTTGTTAACATGCGATCGGTGACCAAAAGTATCTCGAATAATTCGAGAGCTCTGCAACAATGGCCGGCGTACTTACGTGCGACCCCGTGTGTCGAATATGATCCGGGGTTTATTTTCGTTCTTCTAATGCGTCTTTTCTGTCGCGCGGAGGACAATTAAAAATACAAAAAGTGAAACGTTCGTTTCAGACGTTCATTGTCTCCGTTATTAATAAATTCATTTTACAGAGTCGAAGTGGACGTGTATTTTATTCGCTTTAAGTGGTTTCACATTGTTTTATATTTATGTGCGGTTATTTTCGGCGAGGACATTATAATGCAGTTCGTGGGGGAAGACGCGAACGTCTCACTCTTGCTCCATTAGAGATATTTGAAACTACGAGAGTGCACTCGTAAATTGACTTCTCTAATAGTATAATATACGCTTTAAAAATACCTTTGGTTATTGTTTCCCATATCAACTCCCTCGGGAATCTTACTTACACTCCTCAAAGCTGTAGCGTATAGTATTATACATTTTGTTTTGCATATATTTTCTTGTAAGTGTGCTGTACAATGGTATGGAAGTAACATAAGTCAGTGTTTTTGTTTTCCTTTGGACGTCTACCGTTGGAGGCACGTCCTCACGGCTTTCTACTGCATTTACTTTACTGCTCTGATATTTTACAGGTAGTGCTCTTAAGTTCCATATGTCCGTTTTTATAGTGTGCTCCGCGCGTTATGGCCTAGCGTCACGTGACTCCCTGATTTTATTTCTTACTCTTAGTCTTTCAGGAAATGGATTTTCTAGATACATTCTTTAATAAAACTAACTACACCAATCAACTACAAGCTACTTAAGAGGGTTTTATCAAATTTAATTTGTAAAATTATTTTACGCGGCGTAGCTAAACCTATATAAATAATATAAGCATAAATTAAAGTAAAGTGCATATTTCACAACGATTTCCGGTTTTACAAAAAGATAGAAGAGGCTCCGCAACAAAGTGAAACAAGATCCACTCTACTAATCCGACAAAAGCGAGCCTTGTTACCCTTCAAATTTATTTATAAGAAAAGTCTCGGACAAGTCGTTAATACCTATAAAGTAGGGGCGAGAGAGGCTCGGGCGAGTTTATAACTCACGTACCGAACTTTACTCGCCGACACATAAAATAATAGGTGTAAAGACGTACACGGGAATGTACTCAGTGAGCGAGCGGCGCGAGATGGACGGCGCCGCGCGCGCAGCCGCTACCCCGCACGGCTACACATTACTCGCCATCTCAACTCGCAACCTGCAACAAATTCAACTCGGCACTACCCAATCATATCGCCGAATCGACCTCTAGTTAATTAGTTAACCGGCCGCGACCTCAAGAATTATTATCTTGCATAAATCATGGTAATGAACACCTTTTGAGAATTTTATGCGGCCATTAATTCAGATATCACTGCGGAAACAAACGTCCGTTTATCCTGCCATCTGTAGCGCAAGCGCGCACCGGCAATCGTTAACCCCGAGGTGATATCGTTTTGAATACTCATTTCCTTCGAATTATTATTCAAACCCTCGCACAGGGGTCCTAGAGTCCACTTTGTTAAATTCTTTGTTTCCTAAACGTAAAGGTATATGACACAAATTTGAATTCGGTGCAGATATAGTCGGCAGTGCCGGCGGCGGGCACGTGCTCCCGCGCACCTTGCAGCGCTCCGCCCGCCCGCGGACTAAACCTCTATTTCATTTATACAGCATTGTATTTTAATTTAATGAGTGTTGCACATATTTGAATTAAGTCGTCTCGGTTACAATTTTTGGCAAATTGGGAGATAAACATTAAAAAATGCATTCTGCGTTCTGAGTATGTCAACTGTTGGGGGCCCGTTTGTGTTTTAAAACTAAGTGTTAATATCCGACCGCTATCTGCTATACTCCATACCTGTATAATTGCATACTCACATATTTATTTATGGTATAACATTCTTCACATGAGTTTATTTTTCATAATGAAACTTTCTACAATTAGATAAGTAGATCAAAAACTACTCGTATATCTAAAACTTACATGTTATAACTTGAAATCAGCGTCACAAACGTCATCCCTTATTTAAGGTAATCGTGCCAACTGTCAAACGATTGACTGTTATACCAAAAGCGCTAAGGTTACCCACATTAGAAAAATGTGTGTAACCTGTGTGTGTGTGTGTTAAATTACTTTCTTCAAAAGCCTTCTCCAGACAAGACGGACAACACACAAACAAAAGAATTAGCGAAATTGGTGCAGCCGTTCACGTGTGATGCTGTGACCAAAGGAAATAGAGATTCATTTTTAGGGTTCCGTACCCAATGGGTAAATCGGGACTCTATTAGTAAGACTGCCCTGTCCGTTTATCTGTATGTCTGAGGGTCTGCCACCAGGTTGTATCTCATGAACCGTGATAAAAATTTGAGAGAAGAAGAAGAACAGTTGAAATTTTCATACTATTGTATTTCAGTTGACGCTATAACAACAAAGACTAAAAAACAGAATAGAATAAATATTTAACAGGGCTCTCATACAACAAACGTGTTTTTTTTTATAGATAATGGTACGGAACCCTTCGTGCGTGAGTCTGACACGAACTTGGCCGGTTTTTATATATAAAGATAATAGATAATATACTCACCTTGAAAATTGACAACATCTTCATATACTCGTAATCACAATTAAGAGAATGAAGAAGAAGAATGAAGTGTTATGCACTTCATTCTTCAATTATCCGTAGTGTAATTTATACATTGCGAGGCAATGATAGCACAGCGGCTAAGCTACTTACGATTTGCTTTTATAATCGGGCGGTTCGAATCCAAGACGCGTTGTACTAACGTTATTAGTTATTACTCAAAAGACAAGATCTTATTCCATTTGAACATAAGTCCAATAATTTATTCATGACTATTAAAATAATTAGTTAATGTTGTACTTATCGCTTTTATTAAATAAAACAAGTTATATGTCTATTGCAATAAAAACGATATATAATATATATTGTAAAAAAAAATAAAGGTCTGACGTCAATATCGTATTTTTGCACGAATACCAACCAGATACCCCTCCAGAGGCCGAGGTCAATCAGCCACTATGTTCCAACTATAAATTTATTTTAATAAGACACAAATGCAACGTTCTGCTCGTTTTTGAGTCGCCCGCTGAGAAATTTAAATAAAACACTTTTATCAGATTCGACAGGTGGAGGCGAGCTCTTGTTCGTTTTGACTTCGCTGTAGGTTACGGATTAGTCGGCCACTAATCGGCCCTCGCTACGGAAGGTTACTTCTCCATTACTTTCACGGTTATTCTTTGCTTGTTCTAGATAACATTGCACATGTGGAACTAACTAATGGATGGAGAAACGATAATATTACGTATTGCTCAATGTTTGTATTTTTTTTACTTTAACTGTGAAAAAATATATCAACAAAAATGCTCGATATACTTAACTAGTAATTATTTTGACTCGGTGACGGTTATTGATTATTGCACGAAATAAACACCAACATTTAATTAGGGTTACTGGTTCAACGCTTAGATACTCTCAATGTTAGGATTCGCGTTCGACGTTGATATCAATAGTATTCATATATTTTCAACAAGAATACGGAGTAATTATTTGATATCATACATTTAAATACATACATGAACTAACTCGTCGCAGCTTAGCTGTAATACATTATTATTCATCACGGTTTAATCAAGCACCAGTAGCCCACCCACGTTTGTGATTACTGACAATATTCCTCACCATCAGCGCAGTAATCGTCATACTAATTTAGTACAGAGACGTTTGCCAATACGCTGTGTGCAATAAATATTTAAGATTAATCTGATTGGGGACTGGGCGATGAGCCTGTGAATACTAACGATCGTTAGGAACATCACGTCTGTACTGCAGACAACAATGTCTTTACTGACATTAGCGCAGCTGAATTTATATTTGTTATATACATATATAATTCAAAGAACTCCGTAAAAACGTTAAACTTGTAATTAATATAGTATACAATAACATTTAACGGTGGTAAAAGCGGTAGCGTCAGCAGTTGTTGCACGAATGAGCAGACCTCTTAGATCTGCCTTTCGTCTGATGAGGCAGGTGCCGCAGGTTACTGGTTGAACTTTTTTATTACAACTGTACCATTTCTGTCTACCTTTTAAAAAAGGCTCCATAATTTATTTTAAGGAGCTAATTTGTCACATTCTTTAATAGAAATAGGAATCGATAGTGATACAAAGTAGCGACCGTCGTATAGAAACCGCTGATAGTTATTAGCCATAGAATTTGATAACATGAGCACTCAACATGCACACGCCTCCTGGTATTTTTTTACCACGATGTGGCAATTACATTTTATACTTACGATAAATAAGGTTTTAATGAGTTGTGTGTTCACTTGCAATCGTTTTAAAAATCAGTTGCTGTAGACGGTCGCGGCGACAGATTAGTTGTGCTCCGGGTAGCTATCGAGTTACAAATTGTGTATCTAAGATCGATCCCGGCGTAATGAAGAGGGCTCAGCATTTAAATACATTTGCATATTAGAATGCGCTCAGCCTGCCGCCGCATGACGCTGTGGATCCAACAGAGCGGAGATGCTCCGTCGATGTTAGCACGTATCCTACTTGCACTTTTAATCGTCATTGTATAGAGACAGTGTCGTCATATCGTAGTTATTTATCAAAAGATAAATATTGTTCTTTTTGATAAATAACTGCGATACTTCATTACCCCGTACCTTTAACCTAAATGTTATATGTCAGAGGCCTATAATATATAAATATTTGTGGGATTCGAATAAAGTAGTAGTAGGTATTTATACTTCTGGATTTGACTATTCATACATCTCTACTTGCTGTAAGACCAGCATTGCACCTGGAAAATTTGTTTATGATTTTGCGAGGATTAAGAGTCGACGGTACTCACTCGACGACTCACGGTTACTATTTGATGAGTTTGTTTACTTATATTACCATGTATAAGTGCTAGATAGGTTTAAACACTCTAGATCCAATGAACTACTTTTGGATTGACTCTAATTAAAACCAATGTTATTCGAAATAAACATTTTTTTATTTAATTTGACATAAAAGTAAGGAAGCATAAACGAAACGAGTACACGTACATTTAAACTAAATAAATTAAAGATACGATACAAGCGAATAATTAAATTTATTGATATACAGCGGATATCCACGCGTTATCAAACGCGTAGCCCATCGCCTGACGTTATCAATGTTTAATACGTTTCAAACAAGCATTCCCTTTGCAAGCTGATATATCATCACATCGCCTGTACCTATCACGCCGGGGGCCTGGGGGTGTAGAGGAGTGTAGGGGTGGTGGGCTTGTAGGGGGGATGGGCGCACACACACACCTGGCCTACGGCTCGGCGCCCGCGGACGTTGCGCCTGTGTTCTGTGGGCATGTAGTCGGTGTGGAAGCTAGGTCGGAGCCGATGCGCGGTTCGATAGCGACACCAATTAATATGCAATGTCGTAGCACTCGTAAACTAGTCACGAACATATGCCAATATGTTGGTGCCGTTAGGCACTGGCCATTTGTATAATTCGGATGGATTACTTCTCTAACTGCGGCCATTGCCTATTGATGCTATCTAGAATCTTTGCTTCGTTATTATGTTAGATTAATGATTTTCTATAGTAACTTTTTAATTTGTTGTAGTTATATTTTATACTGCATGGGCTGTTAAAATCTAAGGAATTGGTATTGAGAGCACAAATTGGCAGAGCGAAGAGGAAATGTTTATATATTTCTTTGGCGGCTAAGCAGCTAAGTCGGCAGCGCAACTAATCAATCGTGAAATTATACCCATCACCTTATGAAAAACTTGACGACGCATCATCATATTCTTTGGTGATGAGCATGTTCCTTATCGAACAGTCTTGCAGTAATCAAGATAATTGCTTTAATATTTGCTCCTTGAATCTTAAAAGTCTAATAAAAATGCAGCAGTAGTTCGCAGCTGGACCATAAAGGTTCCCGCTCTGCAGTTGAAATAATTTCATGGAATACTACCATGAAGTAGGTAGAGCGCATCATGATCTTCTCTTTTCTCTATCCAATCCAAACCTTGGCATCTACTGTCTAAGTTTTCTCAAGAGCAGCAGTGTTCACTTAACAGGAGGTAGGCTGATTATCTTGTTTTCTTTTTAATAGAAAAAAGTGGTAAAAGAGTAAACGGTTCACCTGATTTCACGTGACGGCTCCTCATAGGCTTTCGAACCAGGCAAATGAGCACGCAGACAGAGGCATTAAAAAACGTAAATAAGTTTCGTAAGCAATATATATTAGTCACTAAAATATTTAGTTATATTAGTTTGACATTAGTAACATCTGTGGTAACATTGTTAATCGCAGATAATGAGCGAGCGCGGTGCGAACACTATGGTAATGTTGGCGGTATCGCAGATCGGCGGCCGCGCCGGCGCCCTCTATCGGCGACATCGCGCACCGCGGCGCCACCGCGCCCGCCCCCCATAGACGCTCAACTTTTTCACTTCAGCTTCTTAACCGTACATTAAAATATATAATTACTCTTAGTATTAATTAAATGAACCGAAAATAATGAAATAACACGCATAAATTTGGATTTTACAAAATTTTGGAGCCATTGAAGAATGATGAAGCTTACCTTAATATAATAGTTACTAAGTGTAAGTTGTGACCTAATAATAAATGAATCGACAAGTAACTTGAATAACATCAAATACATATTTTGAATGTGGTACAGTTATGCAGACCTGATATCTTTATCCTGATTCCTTCTATTGTAATAGTTGCGAATGTTAATGGGTAGCGTTAATCGCATAACTGATGATAAAACCTCTTGCTTGTTTGCCTCTTCCTACTATAAAAATGTGGTGATCGATGGGGCTTACGAATGTCGGCAGGAACGACGACGATCACCATAATAAAGATTGTGCCACTCTCTTCAAAATGTTATGTAATAAAAATTAAATAATCAGTGGTAAGGATATATTTGAAGTTGTGGATACAGCGAACCGTTTTAATATAAATACACTAATTATATGAGAAGTTACGATGTATTCTTAATAAATTGGTGTCTTCAATGTGTGCATTCATGAGATACCGAGCTTCCATTTATCCTTATAAGGAAAGAAGCCACCGGGTGTCTTTTGACACAGATGTTTATTAATTCAGATCCCTGTATTAGGATGTGCTAAGCTAAGATGAAGTGTATCTCGTTCACTGTTTTCTTCGCTTCAAATCAGTACAGATAATCATTTAACACAGATAATGTATGAGCCGCTATCAGCGAGTCGATCGTGGCATTATGCTTAATATAAAAATTAAAGGAGACCAAGTAGCTCAGGTAAAGATGTCCAACCTGATAAGAATCTTATGTTAATTATGATCTCATTAGAAAAGGGACCGACGGATAAAAATAACTATTTTAGGAACTTGCACATCACTATTGACAGCGGCGATCTAGTCTTGAACATAAATTAGTCAGCATAACAGTTTTAAGTAATGTTATTTATATTGTTTATGACATTGATTGACAACTTGTATCGCATAGCGAATGTGTACAATACCCGTTCAAATCTCCGGCAGATTTACCTTACCATAAATACTGAATTATTATGGAGACAGAACCCTCTAAAAACGTTTACCGTATTTGTTAAATAGTCTGCCAGAAAACATTAGGCAACAAAATGATAATATTAAATAATGATTTTAAATATTAAATAATGAAAATATTCTATAGACTCACTAGATTAATTAGTTTGCATGTTTCAACTAAAAAAAATTGTACGGTAACACACGATCTTGCAGTCAAACCACCAACGTGGATTTGTCAGGCAAAGACTGTATATGTTAAAAAAAAATAACCTACAAAATTCAAGAAAACAAATCAATTCTTATAGAACTGTATTTCCGTGGTTAAAATGGAAACAATCGTAAGCTTTGAAAACTTGTGGGGTAGAAAGAATTTGGTTGATAATGTACGTGATTATGTTAATTGTATGAATTGTGTAAACCTCAATAATATTCTAGTCTTTCTGAATCAAAAATTATTAATGGTCCTTTAAATTTTCGATACTCGTGAAGGTAGGGTTGGTACGATGGACATGCGATGTGCTACGGGTTTTATGACATATGCATTACGCCAGGTTGATGTCTCTATGATAATCGCATATGTTATGTTATGAAAATTAAATATAACATATTTTTTGTTAAAAAAGAAATAGAAAAATGTAATGTGTCATAGATTGATGTCGTACTACATAATGAATGAACAGGTAATATAGGCTCGACTGGAGTGGCTGATGTTGCTGAAGCTCGGAACGCACAGCATAATAATTAGTCATTAGAAAGTAGGCAGCGAGGGGGAGGCGGTAGGTGGAGGGGCTATGCGAGGGGGCCAGGGGGCGGAGCTCGTCTGTTTCAGCTTATCTGAAATTACATCTTTTATGGGTATCCGCGATTATTCCGCGCTGCAGCGACTTGCGGCGCGTTAGTGCCGCCTGGAAAACAACTCCACATTACCATCGCTGTTCAACATAATCCCTACTATTGCCTTTTATGAGATTGCCCCCCTTTCGCTCCTCACTTGTATCTTTTCATACTCATTATATTTAACCCTAATGTCATCCACATCTTGTATAACTTCTATCCATATATAACAACAGACGGATCTACTGGATCATAAATTAGACACGCGCGGCTAGAATAGATTTTTAGAATGTTTACCCCTAAGATGATGAAAAGCGCAACAGTAAACTGTATTAAAATTAATTGTTTTTTTTTTTTAGTTGGAATCATGACATGGATATATTGTTAGCAAAACTGGCAATAATTGAAACAATTGTAATGAACATTAAAGATGGAACGATATAAATCTATACCTTTGTTTGTTACACAAAAGCGCGGGCTACAAGCGACGAATAATTTAGTGGAGTTCACTTGAATTCATAATCAAGTAATTTATGTGCACGGCGAATAAATTAGCCGCGCCAGCCGCGCCACCCATAACTTACCCCAATAAATTGCCCAAAGCGAGCCAACTTCATTTTATCTCCAAATACTAATAAGTATTACTACTACCCACGTACGTGTTTAACCGTATTTTTATATTTACTTTAATTTTTACCTACAAGTTTCCACCCCGTGTGACCGTTTTATGATAGCGTAACGCGATTATTAGGTGATAAATTTCGTGTTAATTTTAAAAAGACTCAAGAGCATCATAAAGGTAATTCAAATATAACCTATTGCGTTATTTCCTTGTTCAATTTAAATGTTTGAAATTAAAAAGTATTACTAAATCTCGTAAATTTATTTCGACGTCTAAATTATATGGTTTTCGAATCAATTAAAGTTGAAATTTGTTTTAATTTCTAAAAGGCACATACAACGTTGTGGGTTAACTTCGTCCTTACGTATCAGGTAGCACCTGCTTTGCATAAGACGTCATGTCGAGGACCCCACGTTTAAAGTGTAAATTTTGCGATTAAAAGTATAAAATTGTGCATGAATGCGTAAAACAAAGTGCCGTAGCGATAAGAATAATAAGTGAACTACATAATGCTTACATGACATAGGAAGGTCACTTCAAGGTGTCCTTATTTCCGACTTCATGATTAGAGTATGCTGCTTTGTTACTGACATATGCGCAATCACAATAGTACCAATGACAAATGACTAGACGGCGACGTTATAATTTTATCGAACCTTTAAATGTAGTAGATATTTTCTGCTAACTCGATTATAAAAAGCTGTCACTCGTAACGCGTAAGTAGATATCGTCGTGAAGCGTTTCAGAAAGTTGTCCCTCTCGATGGAAACGAACAGCCAAAGCCAAGCCGTTTAAAAAGTTTTATTCTCTCACGCGTTAAAAAACAAAAAAAAAGATATGTGATTACGTAATTAGTTGTGCAAATTAACGTTAAGAAGTATCTTAATAAGTAAGAAGTCATCGTATTATTGAACCGAGATGTTCTTAGTAATGTACATTTTCTTATATTATCTATACATTTACTAGAGCTCATCAACATAGGATTTGCGATACATTCACTTGCTATAGTAAAGGACATCGGAAAGCGGTTGTGCCCTGTACTGTAGCGTAACGTGAACTCTTTTTGGAACGTAACACGTCGATACAATAATGCTATTAAGTCTTCTTCTCTTTGCGCTTTTCCCACTTTTTTATGCGGGGTCGGCACGGTATGACCGTAGTCCATATTGTAATAGGTTTTGGCTATAGTTTTTTTACGACCGGCAGCCTGCCTGACGCCAACCCTCCTCGGGCATGTATTTGAAATATTAGTAGATTATCGAAATTGTTTACTAATACTTCTTTGAACGATTTCCAACTAAGTTTGAACTTGGTTGGAAATGGTTCACGAAAATAGTCGAATGACGGATTCGAACCCACGACCATGATATTAAGTCATCATCATCTCCTTACTTTTTTCCCACTCATGCGAGATACTGTATTGGTTTTGACTACGTTTTATAAATAACACTAACCTTAAATAGATTAAAAAAGAAAAAAACAAAAACTTTCCTACTTTTTAGAAGAAACTGATACATCTTAATGTATAAAATATAATTTATTCTTAATGTAATTACCTTTGTTGAATAGAATTACGTTTTTTTCATGGCAATTCGATATTTTCTTCAAAGCTTATCTATATAATTATCATTATTGTATTACAAAAACAAGTATTTCAATAAAACAAAATCCAAAAATTAATTTATTTCTACAGTAATGAAGGTTCAATACTATGTTACGAAAATTTTCCATTGCTCTGGAAATAACAAATGGCTCTTTATATGAAATCTATTAGTTTAAAAATTTTTGTCACAAGTTCTTTCAACATTGTAAAATACAATTTTTTTAAAAGCGATTTATCTATCAGAGTACTGTATAAATACATTTGATATATGTAACTCGAATTATATGTCTTTATAAAGCAACATACATTTTGTACGTCTGTATACAAATAAGCCACAGCAGAAACCCGGAATATACTCAGTCAAAGTGTCATTTTTATTATTATTATAGGATTTAATTCTATGTTTTTATAGTTTTAACAAAAAATGTAATTGCTTAAATTGTCTTCTTATGTGAAACAAAACTTGTCAATATCATACATCAAGTACCTCATAAAGCAAGGCTGCTTAACTTTTTTACAATCGGGATGTTCGATTCAAAACTGCCACTGTCGGGCCTATACCAATAATTAATTTAGACTTATGTTACAAGTCTTGAGACTCAAGACTCGTGGAGTCACTCTGAAACCATTTCGTTCTTATATTTAGGATAAGCAGCCTTGTCATAACGAAATCAAAGCTGGGTATTGAGAGGTGATTTCTTTTATTTTATTACCCTCTACGATTATTTAGGTACTGCTTCAGTGATTGATACTTAATAAAGTTACTTCCTATTAATAAGGAAAAATGAAAGAGTAAAAGGAAAGATATCAGACTACTTGAGTTTCGGGCATCCAGCGGTGGTTCAGGAAACTCGAGTATTATTTACCTCTACCAAAAAAAAGAAGAGAAAAAGAAAGGGTAAATATTTCGTAATAAATTTAAATTGTATCACTATTGACAATTTACATTTATGACTTAGATATGTATTTAAATTTAGAATTTAATTAACATTAAAAAATAAAATGTTGTCATATAAAAACAAACATTAGTGTGACAATCATAGAGACAAATGAAACCCTTCTAACGTTGTCCAAGTAGTCCAATAGAGCCGACAATAAAATTAACATACTACGAAGTTAGGTGTCACGGTGCAGGAAGTGTGTTGTAATTTGTAACCTTTGTGATTAATAAAGTGTACTAAGTGTGACCCGAATAGGACAGATTAGCGGCCACTTTATCACTTCTATACCGAGTTAACGTCGCGTGACGGATCTCGTTTGAAACTCATAAAGAGTCCAAAGCAAAATATACTGGTAGATAACGTTCAGTTTAGGTCTCTGGCCCGAGCCACTTGCCAAGTTTGGAGCGAGTCACGCGGGAGGGTCAACTTTAACAAGTTTATTTAACTTAAACATTATTTATAATTGGGTTTCTACTTTACAATTAGATTTATGAGCCAGCTTCAAACAATGTTGTTGTAACGTTGAAAGTTATAATCTTAATAACTCGTTTAATACACGTAGTCTCCTGACTCAATTAAGTTTATGTTCTGCTATTTAATACTGAGACATTTAAATAGAAATACTTATTCTGTTTTATCAATGAAATTTACTAACATGGTAACTTTCAGTTCAAAATCAGTTCTTTTTGTACTACGCAACTGACTACCTGACTACTACCTAACTGACATATAGACATACGCATCAGATGCAAGACACGTATAAAGATATCATATAGTAGTTTAAAAAATCTTCCACGACCACCACTTGATTGGGTTGATAAAAAGACAATTTGAGTTTTCTAAAACGTAAAAGAAAAATTTCAATTTCGATCAACAAATTTAAGTGAAATTTTTGGCTTTGTTATTTAGTATAATACGAAAGT
>JWHW01035263.1:193167-206574 GCA_000931545.1 Papilio glaucus | reverse complement strand
TTTGAGCAGCATTTTTAATAATTAAGGCTATTTATTTTGATAATAAAATTCATACATACATTAAAATAATATACAATGCTTTGTTGGCCCTGGCGCGGCGCTTGGCAAGTTTCTTACTTGCGTTCATTTCAGTTTCACTTTTTGTAATGACTATCTATCTTAATTCTTCTCTGTATGTCTCTAATATTTTGTATCTTGTCGCAAATTTATGAAACATTCACATAAACCTTACATATTTCCACACAAACTTTCATCCCCTTTTTTATTTTACCCCTTAAGGGTAAAATTTTTACAAACTTTTAGTGTCAAATTTATTTATATCTATTCAAAAACCCAAAAAATCATTTACGTGCTTCAACCCCCTTACAACCTTTTTTTCGCATTAAAAAGTAGCCTTTATCTTTTCTCAGGCTCTACACTATATCTACCAAATTTTAGAAGTAAATCAGTTCAGAAATTTTGGCGTGAAAGCATACAGACAGACAGAGTAACTTTCGTATTTATAATATTAGCAGGGATTAACTATCGCTCGAAATTGGTTTACTATGATTACAACGGAGTCACTAATTCATTTATATTCAGCGGAAGTGTAACCTCTTGTCAAATAACAGCACAATTACCTTAATTATATTTAGAGAGAATTATATAATATAATTATATTGAGAGAGAGAAAGAGACGTTTGAAATATTAAGTTCGTTGAAGATAATTTGCAATAATTGTAATCTCTATGTATAATGATTATGCTGCGGGATTTATATTGCATTTTGAATATTACATTAGATTACCCATCTAAGTAAGCTCAAAACCTAATTCCATCTGGTGACAATATGGCCCAAACATTGTTATATAACATTGTCCTGCCTGCTGACTATAACTACTATCTATATAATTATCTGTAACCATCTAATGGAAATACTGATCTGACTGATGATTTTTGAAATCTAATAGTAATTTAAATCAACTCAGACTAAAGTATCTACATGGTAAGTTTACGTGCGTAGGGAAACAACAAAGCGTTGTATGTTTTAAACAAACGGCAAAACAATACATCGCACCCTTACGCAACAGAGCTAATAACAATAAAATAGAAAGTCGATCATGGGCCACGGGGGCGACTGCTTCAATCAGCGCAAGTCGGATTTATTTTTATGAAAATTGGCATAAAACCGGGCGGCATCGGGCGGGTCAGCGCGCACCGGCCCCGCGAGACCGCACGCCCGACCGTTTACTGCATATCGTTTCCTCCGCCGCCGCCTCTCGGAAATATTGCCAGTGGTCATAACTTTTTATATGCACACATGACATTGCAGAAAGTGGCGACGGGCTCTTGGATTCTAAGAGCTGTTAATCCCTCTATTAGAAATATTAAAACGTTTTAGGTAAGGTAATTTCAAATTCTTCACGGTCTAAAATTTTGGCCATCTCAAGTTTACTTGTAAAAAAATATCAATTTTTACCATAATTAAAAAAATAACAGGATTCAGATTATATGACAAAAACTTGTAATACACAAAATGAGTAAGAGCTGTTATTAGGACGCATGATTTTAACTTTAACTATGTGGAACAATTGTAGAACATCAGTTCGCATACTGTTATTAAAAACGAATAAGAACTACTAAAATACTTCCTTGATAATGCTCCTTGATAAGGATCGATTATAAATTTGAAACACTGTTGCAATTTCACTAGCATACAGGTTGTGTCAGCTCTCGGACTTCCTGTTCGGAAAGCGATGTAGTGTTGATGTGCTGAGCGGGTGTCGCGTCGTAAAGGCGTTTCTCTATTATCGCGCAGGCGACTGGCGGGGTCCTTACCTCGGGTTCGTCAGAATGTTACACCATTGCATATTTTACATCTCCCAAACGATTCGACGTTCTTTGTCTACATACATTTGAAACAAATCTTTCGTAAGATGATTTGGCGATCAAGGTTTTTTTCAAGGAATCGATGAATTATAGATTTCATGGTGGTATAAATATTTTTACATCTACAATTATGTAAGCCATTAAGTTCATTAAAAATTTATCTTTAAAATAAGATAAACCCACAGTCTAGCGTTTAAAGTCCCTATCTGGTACGGGGTGGTATTAACAGTCGAGGTATCGAGGTGGAGGCATCGAGTAAATGTTTGTTTAGTGTATGGCGATCCTCTTTTTTCATATACACCATTCGCTTAAAAAGTCGAACTTATACAATATCCAAAAACTCGGATACCCCACTCCTCTATGCACAAATAGTGGCAATGAGTCCACAACTCTTCTTATTGTTGCGGACATTGAATCAGTGCTGGTCACTCAACATTAGGTGAGCCACGTACTCGTTTGCTGCCTTCGTTAAAAATAATTTGAAATAAATAATGTCTAGATAGATAGGCTTCAAAACTATGCATGTATTAAGATTAATACATACAAAATACTATTACTTGAATAATAATTTTAAAGCTCAAGAAAGCATTACAGTGAATAAACTGCGAGCGATGTAGAATAACTTATCTATCGGCACATCGATCTCGCCGGAGCCGGCCGCTCGGCATCGAGAGAATAGTATTTTCATAAGTCGCATACAGGGAAACAAAAGTACGACATAAAGTTTTACGTGTAACATAAATCTTAGAGTTATTCTCGCGGGATGATAAGCCGGGGGACGGCTGCAAACTTTACTTGAATGTTCGCGGGCAAGCAGAAGAATACAACCGCGATATTCATTGCTTTTTTGTGAAGGTAGTTAGTATTTTTGGGGTGTCTATTTAAATAAAGGCTTAACTCACGTGTAGTCAGGTGTATGTAACGAGTAGTTTTGAACCCGTCGAGGGTCCTTCATGAGTATGAGTGGGACTGGGACGCGAACTAAACCCACAATCGCACATAGTCGACTTCCAAATTGAAAGTAGTTAGTTGTACATGCACCGGTCTACACGCGAGTTTAGTCGTTATTTAATTAGTTTATTAAAAATGTATCATGAAAGTTTAAGTAATTTTATATCTATGTATATCATTTCACACATAATACATATACATATATGGAAGTGGCGAAATAAAAAATCAATTGTGCTGCTCTGTAAAGAGACGTTTTTATTATTTACTAATACTAACACGTTTAACAAACTCTTATAAAAATTAACAACAAAAATAACTTACCTGAAAAGAGAAACAACATTAATGCTGTTATTCCACCATTCTTACCTTAAATAATATAACAAGAAATATTATCTAAATATTATAGTCTTGCGACTTTTACATTCTGTAATGAGTTGTCATCTAGCAAAGACAAAAAACCGTCCATGTGCGATTCGGACTCGCGCAAGAAGGGATCTGTCCCATTATCTATTTAATTAGGTTTGTTGTATGGGAGCTATATTATTTATTTTTTTATATTTGGTGTTATAGCGGTCACAGAGATACATCATCTGTGAACATTTTAACTGTCTAACTATCACGGGTTCATGATGTACAGCCTGGTGGCAGACGGACAGACAGACAGACACAGCGGAGTATTAGCAATAGGGTTGGGTGCGGAACCCTAAAAAGAAATATAATAAAACTACATGATGTTCCTTGACTTCATTTACATCATTTTATTACATTACATATTTAAATTTCGATCGTTAGCGTAGTAGATGAATGCCAACATTACGAGCATAGGGACATGAGTTTAAATCCTACCCATTTCACAACCTTGTGTTAAAAATTGTCAAGGTAAATATAACATATGTCCATTGTTCACCAAAGAATAGCTAAATTAGTCTACCTAAACTTCGGTCAAATTCCTGAAACGTTCATATTTAACTTACCTCCGCGTCCCTCTTTTGTTAGTAATTAGACATTCCAAATTTCTTTAGACATCTTCTCAATTTAAATTCAACGAAGACCCCAAATTACCATCGTATTCGCTTACCCTTTATAAATATTGAGGGAAATATTATTTGTATAAGCCAAAAATACAAGTAGTTATTGCTGGAATTCAATAGTCGTCGACACTATCCCCTTACCCGCGGCTAAATCCGTATTTCAATCTATGCGGTTATCATTTTACCAAAGCAAACTCTTATAATATTTGCTTGACGGAGACGCTCGTCTTCGAATTTCATATTTATTCGCGAGGGCAAACATCGGAACCCGCACCCGCGCCGTCGCACCGCCGCACCGCCGCACCGCCGCGCCGGAACTGATATTATTGTGCATTCCGTATAATATTGTTTGCTATTTGGCACATTCTGTTTGTTTTCGTCTTTCATATGAAAGGGGAGCTATGGGTGTGTAAACAAACTGGTGAGAAGTTTGCAGCACTTTTCAAGCATTCTTATTTGAAAATGATGTTACCAATAAAATGTAAATTTTATTTCTAGCTTAGTCTTTGACATGTTGCGTCTATTATACCAGCGGTACGGGAGTGAGGCACAAAGTTAAATCACTATACGTGATCATAGAAGCGCAAATATTGTGTACATTTGGGAATATGAAAGCGAGCAATCCATTAAATTGGAACGGGACGTGAATAGCGGGCGAAGTCTCGGAGACGCGACTTTGCTTCTGATAACCCATAATACGCGGATATTTTTGCGTTGCTCATATGTTGGAAGTAATGGCTCGTGCGCGCTGGCTTTGCGTTGATGTAAGAGAGATATGCCATTTTTATCCTCATGTGACAGGCTTGGCCTAGTGTAAGGATTATATATTATTTATTGGTGATAATTTTGAGAGCTAGGTTATTGTTAATACTTTTGCGTTTATAATGACTTTGGTAAATAATTCCATTGCATCCATGTAAAAAAATCATTTGCTTTCTTCCTTTCTAAATTTATTCAAGAAGAAAAAAATAAATACTTGGCAGTTTCAAAAATTAGCATTAAATTAGAATAATTTTGTTAGTTTTGTTATAAATCATTTTTTTATTATATTACGATAACAAACTATTTTATGTCACATATTGCATGCACTTATAAAATCTGATTGTTGGCATTTTTATATCAGTAGCGGTGTCAATGAGTCATGTCCACGTTATGCTTTAGACAGAAATGTAAGCCATAATATATTATATTTGGCATATAAAAGGCTCGCTTATCTAAGGGGTTTGACTGGAAACGAACATAAAGGGTGATCCTCTGTGACAAATACCGTGATATACAGAGCGACATTCGTAAGGGAAATATTTTTATAAGATGAAACATTATTATTTTTGGGGGAGCGCGGATCAGAAGTCACCGTTATGAATTTTACGACTCCATTTCCAGCTTGTTACGAGTGAATAGAACGACGTGATGATATCTGTTGCTATCTGTTTCACGAATTCGGTGCACGTATCGCCAAAAATTTAAATGCAACGATATATTTAATTTGAGCTCGCTTTCAAACGACGCTAATGAAAGTGGCGTCACGAAACAAAAATAGCAGACAATCGAAATGGCGTAGAACAGAACAGGGCAGGAAGCCGTGCACCGATAAACCGTTAATAAAACAAATTAATGCGCGTTAACCCTAAAATTGGACAAGTTCAATGCAGAGGTCGTTACCACTATAGGCAAGTTATCCCGAGCGAGTATTAAACATCGAAATCTGTTCGTTGTATTCGGTGTCATTAAAGTCGTTCGATATTTTGACGGGAAATTGTATTTTATCCATTGGTTTGTTAGGGTTAGTTTGTGTTGGCGTCGTTCGCTCGGGCCAATCAAAACATACAAGGAACGTATTGATTCCGAGAAGTGTCGCTGTTAACGTGGAGGCTGAAGCTGAATACATTAGCCAGCGGCGTAATGAAGTCTCGCTGCTTGTAAACAAACAGGCGGGGCGCGTGCCCCGGGGCGCGAGCGCACTGCGCCCCCGCTCTTACAGGAATTCTATTTCCACTGCGACGTCATGTGTTAATTAACCGCTCGCACCTACGATATTGAGATATCACCGGAGATGCTACTGTTGTTATTAGCTGACGAGAGGGCTTATTGCTCGCTGTAGCTGCGCGCTGCGGCGCACGCCTCTCTCTCGCCCCCGTCTGTTTCAATTGCTCCAGTTGTACGCGAACAGTGTAAACATTACATGTCATGTATAAGGCAACACTAACACTAAATGCTTTTCTATTAATTTGAATTAACTAACCTAACCTTTGTGCAGTGGTTTACGACATATACTTTTAACCCCTGCAAAAGGACGGAGGTGAACATTATATACCCAATGCTTCTAAGACGGCAGGGATACCGCATTTATTTTTATACGGTTCATAATGATTTGCTATATCTGAGGTGAGATCTTTATATACATTTTTATCATGTAGTGGTGAAAGTTTAGTTACGCCACGGTTCAATTCCTAACCATATAATATGGCCTATAACACAAATGTTTGTTTACGAGACTGGTCGGCGTTTGTAGCGCTAGGATCGCTCCTTATTGCATCTTGGATCAAATTGATTTGATGAAAGCATAAAACATTTATCTATATTAAATTAAACTGGCGTGGGAGCTTATATTTATTGCATAATTTAAGAAAACATTAATGTAAATAATAAGTATTGATCAATACTTACTCTTACATTTATGTAAAGTTGTAGGCATATGAACGATATATTGTGATAATATTCAAACGGCTACCATTCAACGGCATACTGTAATACGCGTTCAGGTTATGGGTGTTCCAGTTGGGAAAATAAACAAGATTATTAAGAGGAGTTCGGAAACCACATAAAGTGGGGGCGCCAGCTGCCGCCGCCGCGCCGTTATGATGAAAGAGGTGATCCTTAAGAAGCCGCCGGCCACCGTATCACGTTTCCTGTTATGACTTTACATCTTAATGGGCCTTTGTTGAAAACCTTTTATTATGAAGTAGCGCTAACAGCTCTAAATCTGTCTCTAAAGAATTTTGTAAATACATCGCGCGTTATGCGTTTTATTGTCTTCTGTTTATTGCCTTCTCATTTAAAATACTGTTTTTGGTGTGTGGAGATAAATTTGACTATTTTTATTAAGTGGTATTATTTTGTACATTGTATTGGGGGGGCAATGTCCAACTATTACTTTCATTGATTACATTTGCCCTTATACAAGGACAGTATTCAATGTATATCCCAAACCCTCACATAGTATTTTCTGTGGACTTATCTACAAGAGTTCCACTAATCATTGAAAGTGAGGATTTGTTGTATCTGCGCCACTCTTCTTAGGTTTTGATGATGTTACCAAACAACAGTGGTGTGTCTAACTAGCCTTTTAATCGCTTTACTATTCGCTCAAGTATTGTATCGTATGATTTAAGATGTTTTCTACATATTCCGTGAGCTTCCAAAAGCTTATGAATTATTGAAATAACGATACGGTATGTATACACGTGACAAGACAGTACCATGTAAATGGAAAACCGCGACGAATGGCTCATAAACTTTGCTATTTGTTCTGTTTACGATAACCGCGGTTTTATAAAATTTTATTGCATGTCGGTAGAATTCCAGGAACGCTATGTGTTGGTACAGCTGTCGTCAAACCTCGCTCGGTTGGAAACCATTGGTTATGTCGATGAACAACCGCATGATTTATTAACACTGTATTCTGTGGATACGGATAGGGTTCAATCTTATATTTTTTAATTAATAGGTTTAATAAAAAGTTTAGGTTGGTTTTTATGACCGTGTCGATTCCAAAATACTTGTGGCGTCCAGCGAATTACGCTTTTGTCACTAGCTTAAATTAGATTAGCTTAGATTCGGACCAAAGTTTCGTTGTTAAAGTTTGTTTTATTTTATGTGGATATGAAAGAAATACGTCACTACATAACGTTTAGCTAATCATTTAAAGTGAGGATGTGTTGGATCTGCCCACTCTTCTTAGGTTTTTTGTTATAAATTTTGAAGAAGTTAAAGTCTTTATTAGTTATAGTAGTTGTAGTTTGATATTTTATTATATTTTCTTATTATTACTTTAAGTGTGATATTGTTCTTGTTGGGACGCGTTATTAAGATTTCGCGACGCAAATATGTACAACGGTAATAAGGGACGAGCATGTATGCATGTAGAAGAAACGAGAGAGATGTGCCAGGACTTTACCGAATGAAAATCCGTAATCTCTGCCTACACCTCTAGGTTAAGGTCGCGAGTGCTTGTTTATTAATTGATGATCCTTGAATCCGATGAAATAGCTCTTTGGTGATAACAGTCATAACTAAAATATTCAAAAATTCTTCTTGCGAGAATGTTTCGAGGCCATAATATCTTATATACAATGTGGTCTATTTATTATGACATTTCTTTTTGTCCTCCATACGAAGTTTGATCGGAATAAGATAATTTATTAGCAGTAAATGTAAAATATTAAATATTACCACATTCTAATAATTTTATACCTACCTACCACTATCTTAGAATTGTAAAAAACGCATAGAGTCCTTCTTTTACAATATTACTTATGATCATCGTCATTTTGTGTGTCAACCGTACATTCATGAAACAATAAAAGTAGAATAAATCACAGCAATACATTTCTTTAATAGTCGCCAGTATCAACTTTAATACTGAAATTTAGAAAAATTTAATGAAATGAAAATCACGACACCTTAGCGCGAATTAGTCATTCTGGCATGAAGTCAAAACTAGTCAAATCACTTTTAGTTGCGGCATAAGATTTCGGCTATTGTTTTAAGAGGGGTTATCGGAATCACTAATGTGTCGTAATGAATTTAAATTACTTACGTAGTCTCTTTTGTGCGAGCATCATTAAATATTTTCAATTTCAACAATTTGTTGAGATTAAGATCTTGTTGAAAAATATCGTGTTATTAACATTCCGTTCGAGATGATGTTGATTTTTGGCACAGAAAAAATAAAGTGCGGCAATTTTATAGTCGTCAAGACAAAAGTCGTATGACAGGTTGTTATTGATTAGTAAGACAGCTGTTGGCAATATTTCCGACCGCTCGACGCGCTTCCAAAACATTTACACATTAACCATTTATGACACTCAAGCGCTTTTAGCTTTAAGACAATAGAATGATTTACAATACAACAGACAATAGATAAACAAAATGTTATATACGTTATGAATGTCGCAACAACGCATCTTACAAACTTGCTCCATACCCTTCTTACGAACCATTAACCCAAGCCCTGATTACCTTCGATTTGCATCAATATAGGCAATTTTGTTGCTTCTGTGAGACCGATAAATTCTTTATCTGTCACAACAACCAATACATATTAAGGATCTTTTTTGTTTATTCAACAAACTTTTCTAATAACAGCTGTAAAACTTTTTTTAATGTAATTCACTATGACAATATAAGGTACCCATAATATTATTCTCTATTTCTCTTTTAAATGGGATATACTATTTTATTACAATCACCTTTTCTCTTGTAAAACTTGTGTAAAGTTTTCCGAGCTCCGCAGCGTTGCACGGATGGGCCGGCCCAACTTGACCGCGGAAGTAACTCGATCTACTTAATCTAATACAAGACAGGCAGGAAGGAGAGATATGTTATGCTTATTTGTTCTGACCGATGAGTAAGGTGCTGGGCTGCTAATTCCCTTCCATTTCCCAGCTCTTCCACCTAGCTTTACTTATTTATCCCCCTACTCTGTCCAACATTTGGTAATAGATGCAATTTCGCCTAAGTCTTTTTCTTTTTCTAAGATATTCTAATTATGGAGTAACATAAAATAATAAAGGAGTCGGTGTAGCGATAAACAACATTTTTTAAAAATTACAAATATATTTAAAAACTTAGCATCAAATAATAAAAAAAAAACTTAATGTAAGCACGAGTAAGAAAGTTAACATGAATACAGATTTATGACGCCGAGGAGCAGAGATACTTATGAAGGGAAGACTTGTATGTATTACGAGTGTTCAGTTAATAAACACGTCTTAATTCCTCGTTGAATAGTGGGCTATTAAAATAAAGTTTTAAAATATGGAACGCTAGTTTTTATTTACGTTTCTACGATTTATGGCGTATGGCTGCTTGACGTGGCGGCAACCGGTCGGGGCGCGGGGAGCGCGGGGTGCGCGCTGCGCGTACGCAGCGACCGATGCGTGTATGACGGAGCGCTGATGGTTATATTTCCCAGACGATTTATTACATTATAAGAGCTCAGTGCGAGACATTTTTAGATACATAAATAGTAGTGATTTTATTTTAATGTCCTACACGACATGCGACGACATGTTTAATTGTAAAGCCGTGCCTCTTAATACCATAATCTATTCTCGGTCAAAACAATTTCCTATAGCCATCGCTCATTATATTCCTTTCAACGAAGCACTCGAATCGGACCACTGTGACATATGCTTGTTCATTTTTAAAATGAAGCATAACGTATCCATTTGGCGAGCGTTAAGAATAAGTTCATTTTGTTTATTGAAGCGGTGCTCGATCTTGAATCAGATTTAAGCTCGTTCATGATCGCACATATCAGACGTTTCATTGCGCATTATTTCTCGGGACCATTGTCGACACCTCATTGTTTTGCGTTTTTCCGGCGCGACTAAATCACACTCTTAATTGATATAATATCGCTTTAGTGGCCGCATAAAGACATTACCGCGATTCGGGAACAAAAACCACATTTTGTGTTGAAACGACGAAATATTGTACTGCAACAATCAACATCATATCCGTAGGTATATTCTGTCGAGTTCTTGACGGCTCGAGTTGTAAACGGGTCATCGGTTCTCGAGCGCCTACATTAAATTCAACCTAAATTCGCCCGTCGAAATATTTGGTTCATTGTGATCTGTAATCATCAAGTCAAAGCGAAAAGAATCGAGTAATAAAAGAGTATTTTCGTTTCATCAAAAGTCATAGCTGGGCGCCGTAAAGAGTGCGTGAGGCGCCCGGGCATATTTCATATCGCGTAATGGAGAATTTACAAGCTGTCGGAGCGAAATGGCTCCCCGAGGTGGGCGCGATTCCTCGCCGCGTCGATGCTCGACCAACAATATGCCGCTACTGAGATAGTGGATTTTTGGCAATATCTTATCAAGTTAATCATTGTAGTTACCAGAATGAAGTCAATATGAAAACCAAATTTTTGTATAATTCAGTTTTGACTCAATTCATAAAAATTTTAAACAAGATTTTGTCTATAAAAATTGAATTCAAGAACTATTTGTTAAAGTACGTTGTTGGTGACAGGTCCGTATAAATTTGTGAATAAATCAAACATCAATCAGCGTGTTTACTGAACCAGGTTCTTAAAAATGAATCAATGTTTTAATTTACTGCCAAGGGTTTCAAATATAGGTTAATATTTGTGCATTTAATTTATCAATTTTTATGTTGCAAATCAGTTACAATATTTAAATTTTAGACTTTTAATCATGTCATAAATCATCAAAATATACTTTTCTGACGATTCAAATTTAAGCGTTTAATTAGAAAATATTTAGGAGCAATAGGAATTTAAGAAAGAAATGACAGAAAAATGAAGTTCCGTAGTTGTACATTTGAAGCGTGCAACAGATATGCCCCCGGCGGCCGGCGGCGTCCAGTAGCCGCGCGGCGAACATTATTATTTATGCTCTAGGAAAAGTACATTTATAACAATATTACGCCGGACCGCGCCCGCCCTCGGAAAATGATTTTCCCATTTTCCGAAGATTGCAGGTGTATTATATTTCATGATCGTTATTTATGGTGTGACTTTTATTGCAAATGCGTGCAATGTCTCTATTCCATTTTATTGCTCATCCATTATTTGATAGATTTACATTGTTTTGTGATATTCCACAACGTGTGATGATTTACTGATGTTATTTATTTGAATAAATGTTTCGTAATTCAGATATACCAATAATAAGTAGGTAATAATTTATCGACATTCAAATAATTAATTATTAAAATAAGCATTGTATAGAATAAAGAAAAAAATAAAGTAGATAGGATAGAGACGAAAGAGTCGATGTGTTCTCCTTCTAGAAACTACTAAATTCCCAAAAGATGGATATATCCGTCAGAGTCGGCACCCTTCCCGACTGCGGGCGAAGTCCGAGGCGTTACGAGGCTCGCGGGAGCGCGGCCGTCGCTCAACTCTGGCCATAACCAATAACCGTAAATAAATGCAGGACGCCGAGCGCTGAGCCGTCTATCTTTGCTACTATGCCGAAATTATAAACGGTACACTCCGTGATAGCTTTCTTTTCCTCGAGGGACCGTCTACACGCAAAGGGTTCCAGATCTCCTGACATTCGTCAAGTGCGCATAAAACTACAATTTCCGAGCATTATCTGAGGCTGTAGAATGCTTTCCAGCGACAAAATAATCACAAACATCGGTCGACTATCGTTTATTTTTACCTTAAGCCCGCGATCCCGCGCATCTCTCCCTATTAAATTTTGTTTGCATTTATTTTAAAGGTGCGACGCTCGAGGAGACTTGGTATGTGAAAAATTACACCTCAGTCCAATATTTATGGGTGATATTCGGCAGCGGTTCCTTTGTGAGATGAGGGTGTATAAATAACACCTCTTATCGCGTGGGAGCCTACCCTTAAATTGGATTTATTTTAATTGTATATTGACAAAGTTTTATCTTCTATTCGTTTTATTAAATATTTCATTTATTTATGTCTGTCAGACATGTTATAAATGAATTATTTAATAAAGCCATTGCTTGGAGTATTTTTGATAATAATAATTGAAAACGGCGGCAAATCTCTTAGAATATTTGTTGATGTAATAGTCTCAAAAATATAATTACAAACAAGGTGTTGATTGAAAAACATTACTTTAAGAATCGCCGTCTTTATTTTGACGTTCACATACCTTATTTAGACAGATAGTGCGAGGTGAGAGTAAGTCAGTTATTTTTATCTGTAATCGCGCGGTATGACCATAAATTAGTTCTATATTTAAAAGCGAGTTGTTTTGCATACAGACAGGCCGTCTGCACATGCGTTCGACATCAATCTCAATTCTGAAATATTTTTCCGTCTGGGATAGCATTCGGGGGGCGATGCGAGCCGCGGCACTTGCGCTCTTAGCCAAAACGTCGTGAGGTCATTACGCTCGCCGTCCATCCATGACATTCAAATGTGGGTATGTACCTCAATAGAGTCCAATCATATAAGTCTGACTTTGACATTCATGCTTCTACTTCTATATCTTTCTTTTTGTTGATTAACTATCAATTAATTGTGTAAATAATTTAATAACAATTTTTTTAACATTCCAATAAGCTTGTTAGATTTCGAGAAGCTACAATATTCACGACATTTGTCGAATGGTGGATTCGAACTAAGCCTTAACGACAATAACAATAATTGATATCATATATTCTAGGACTCTCGCTGTTGTTAAAGCGAACAAATAAATTTTTAGCACGTTCGCATGACGCACCTACTCGTTTGTTATGTGGCAATTTTGTGCACATATACGAGTACAATCTATTGGAGAGACAGCGCTTGCGATCAGAATGATGCCTTGATTACG
>JWHW01035263.1:162513-192832 GCA_000931545.1 Papilio glaucus | reverse complement strand
TATACTTTTAAGTGCATTTCTTGTTTTTGAATATAGTTTTTTATAATTATAGTTTTTTTGAAGTCGGTTTTGTTTTTATTTAAAAGTTTTTTTTACACACATCTATAGCACAAAATCCACAGATAGAAATTAACTTAACAACGTTTTTCCTTTTTTATAAAAGTCAATATTAAAAGAAAACGCTTTTCTTTAACCTACTTATGGCATATCAGTAGACGTCAGGGTGATCGTGCCGAGGGGAAAATGATTGACGTAGTCGAGAAATTTCATTTTGCGGCTTGTTGAGGACATGTCGATAACGTATTGAGGCCTTCACCGTACCGCATGATTACCTCCTCGATGGGGCTTTGTGTTGTTGCTCTTAAGTCACATGCCGTTTGATTCATTACGGACCCTCGCTCACGATTGGTTGATAATTCAAGGACCATAATCGTATGGAATCATTGTCGTATTCAATAAAACGGAATCGCATTAGCCACCAAGTGAACGTCAAATTTACTAATAAATGATGTTACAATAGCGAGTACAGCCGGGTGTCCTAATGTTTAGACGTTTAGAGTATGTCAAACATTTTGGGCTTATATTTTTTCCTGGATAAATATTCATCTAAGCCGTAATTATTTTGTTCGGACAGCAGTTTTTTAACGTTTTTTATTCGGTAGCATCGAATGGGCAGCGGCATCAAGTCATATATATCTATCTATAAACAAAAATGCAATTAACCATTCAAATTGTAATTAGTAAGCAAGGATGTCGTCAGCATTAAAAATCGAATTTGTATCACTAATGTACTGTTTGAAGTTAAGAGGAGCGGTCGTACACAGAGCTACGAGGATTCTCCAGCTTATCAACAATCGCTCAAACATTCTTCGAGCGAAGCATTCTTTGAGTCACCGCAAAACAAATCTCAATACGAGCGTTTTACGTGTATTCAAATGTCATATAATTTTGCATACAATATTTTCTCGGGTGAAATGAAAACGGCCGGTGACAGGGGAATTTAATAATGACAAAATAATACAAGGTAAGTTTAAGGCCAGCCCTTTCTGCTGTCCGTCATACGGGCTCTCTATTCATGCACATAATATTTCTGAGATGTTCGCCGACCGCCTAACGACTGACTAATTTATTCGCCCGGGGTAGGTAGCTCTTCGTTTAATTTGTTCTGTCTTATTTTTGGAAACAATACGATAAGTAATGGCAACGAGTGGCGTCTATAGGAAATGTAATGACATATTGATAAATTAAATCTTTTTGTTTCGATTATTATATTTTGCTCGGCTCAGTTTGGAAAGAAATTATTTAAATATAGATAGTAAGAACGGTAATTATCCGTAGATATACCAATTTTATTTCCATTATCATTTTGAATATCGACTAAAACAATATTGGACAAAAGCATCCTCACGGCATGTTTAGTTGATCAGTGGTAAACAATTAATTATTTAACATAAGAGTTGTTCAGACCGTCGACAATTAGTTGTTTGACCTAGCACTCTATTGTACAAAGATAATCTGTAAACACTCGAATTTAATAGTGACTTTTCAGACTTAATTTCGAATTCATTTTCAGGAACGTTTGCGTTTAAAAGAAAGGAAACAAATGATACCTTATCACACCTGTTGTGTAACGATAGTCGCATAACATCAGGTGAACCGCTTTTCCGTTTGCCGCCATCTTCCGTAACAAAAATATTAATCCTTTTCTTTCCATCTACGGAAAAAATATTTCAGAGGTATTGCATGTTGCCAGTATATAGGCTGAAAGCTGTAGGTAGCGAAAAAGTAGAGAACAATATTGTGTGTTAGCTAACTTTTCACCGAATGAAGTTTACATACTCTAATTCATGACTCCTTCCTCAATCTAATGCAATCCTTCGTGTTCATGAATAGATGTTATGTTTTTTCTAACTTGATATATATTAAAAGATAAATACAATGATAATTTAATGGTTAATCAACAGACGAGATGACAAATGATCATCGCTTCATCTCAAGCGCAGAGATTAATGCATTCGGCTAGACAAAACCCGCCGCACGCCCGCACAATCGGCCCGCGACTCCGCCATAGACGGGCTCGCGACATCTACCCACTGTCGTCCCGTAAGCGATGCCGCTTATTATTTATCTGCTCCACATCCAACACTTCGCAAGCCAAACTCCATACATGGTGCCAAAACGAAATGTAGCCTGCAGCTTCTCTCTTAGAGCATTATTCTCTTTAACTCGGCAACCTCTTATAACCGATCGGAACGAACCTTTCTATTTAACAGAGACAATAATGACGTGAACTCAATGTATGAACTATAGTTTGATCTAAAATTAAATGAGATGAAAGGGAATATAATGCAATACAAAAAAATGGTGATGAGGTACACTAGCATTGTCTGAGCGCGGCGCTTTGTCACAGACAAAACTGTTAATATGAGAACATTCTGCTCGATTAATGTCATAAATGAGAGAAATGTCGGATCAAAAGAATAGCAGGTGTGCTGGCATTGTAATAATTTGTCATTAGTCCACACACTTTCATGTCTTTTTACATTTTGTCGAGCCGAGATTAATATTTAATAGTCGCAATGAATGACGATCCCAGAACAAACGACAGACGTGTAGTTTGTTCCGTGAAAAAGGGTGAATAATCTCGTGATAGTTATTATTCATTTGGTGATATTTTATTTTTAAAAATTAAAAAGTTTCGGGTAGTTCTGAAATTATGTGTATACGAATTAAGGGAAAAATTATACCTTAATCGTAATAAGGTGACAAATAGCGATTTCGAAATGTATATCATAATATCGTGATCCAAAATTGTAACGCTAATCATAATTAGCGTTACAATTTTGGATCACCGAATATTGACGGATCACCGACGACATACGATGTACACACGACATATAATTAATATAATTGATATGTCACGGACCGATTGTGAACTCTGTCAGTTTGTAGTCGGACTAAGCATTTTATAAACTTTGTTTGATATATGTATTATAAGGTAGCAAACGAACAAGCGGGTCAACTGATGTTAAGCGAGCGCTACCTATAGGCATTTGCAACAAGCAAATGAGTAGCAGATCCGTTGCCCACCTTTCATATACAGAGGAGCCGGCTCTATACCACTGTCTGTTGCATTTGACGTTTATTTCACAATTTGCTGACAGTTTATACTATGCCTAGTCTGATCGTAAACTGAGAAAGTTTCTAACGGGTCGGTGACAGATATATCACATACCTAACGATCAGTATGGTAAGATAAAAGAAGGTGATTTTAAGGGTATCTAGACGAGACGATAAGCATTGCACGCACGAAAAAAATTGGGCAATAGGAAAGCAGAATCTTGCATAATGGATATATTCCTGTTTTTCGTGAGACTGTGACACGGATGTAATTTTTTTTTTAACAATTTATTTTTAGACCAGGATGTTCACAACCTCACCATCACATATGCGCACGATAATCTAAACTACATATCAATATCAATTTATAAAGTGTTCCATATTGCTTCCAAACTGATGCGAGCATAACATGCTGAATGACAATGACCGAACATAATCCAAATCTAAACGCCACAACAAACCTGACGGAATATAAATGTGTGTCTCGCTCCCGATGGCTTGTGAACCGAGGACGTGATGTGTCGTTATTAACAAGCCTGCATTAATGACACATAAATACTTAGCCGCGGTCCGCCGTGCCTACACTTTCACATACGAGTGCGTCTTTAAATCTTAACGCCATCGTTTGCTCCGTTAACCAGGTCTTCGACACGATCACGTATTCGCATAATGTACATAATTTTGAGACAATAATTCTTTGAGCGGCTTTTACATTTTTATATCCGAGACGAATGGAAATTCACGACGAACACAGCGGTAGTTTAATAACCTATTAGAGGCGGTTTATCGAATAAAATTATACAATTTCATCTATATGGTACAAATGTATTATTGAAACTGAGATAATTAATTGACGATTACGATGCCGGACGTTATAACGCCGGGTATACCGCTGTGAGCGCGGCCGGTGCCGAGCGCCGTGTATAAATCGAGCCTCTGCCGCCGAGCGCGGCCGGAGCGCCGGATAAATATTGTCATTTATGCACATATTGCTCCATATACGTTTTTTATTGTTGTAAAATATGAAGCTAGAGCCCGACGTTTGTTTAGCTTTTGAGTCAATACACTCGGTAAATAGCCATAAAAATTAGCATAATTGAATGTTCCTTCATTGTAAATACGTATTATTCGGGCGTATAAGTCCCCGACGCCTTTGTTTTATGTCCCTTAATTTATTTCGTAACACGAAAAAGGCATACGAATTATGCGCGCGAGATTGTTTTGGATTTGATGGCAATGAAATTAAACATAATGAAATAAGCCGGTCGCAACGATTGAAAATGTCCCGGTGGGTACTGGGCCGACTTCCCACATGGTGGGCGGCGTGTGGCGACGGCGACGCGTCGATCTGATAACGCGGCCGTTAGACAACATCCAGCTGTTTTATCTGTAGACGTGAAATCAATTGAGCTCGCGGAATTATCGCATTAGGTTGCCTATGCATTGGCTAATTGGACATTTCCTCGAACTGTTCTCAACTCTTAAATCATGGATGCACTATTTCGTTCTCATTGCGCATTCGATGTCTGCGTGTGGACGTCCCCTTTCTATTGATGTGCAAGTAACAACTGTTTCTACTATTTTTAACGCTTCTAAAACGACTATGAAAATAGCACTTAATGTCAACCTTATGGTAACATTTAGTTACGCTTTTTTAAAATGACGAGACAGAGAAGAACAACAGAAATATAAAGGTCTTTATATTACAATTAATCACCACTTTACTGAAGCCCAACAAGTCGTCACATAGTAAGCTATTATCTACTTTAAGATAACAAATATTAGGTTTAATATTGTAGTTAAAAAGTAGAACCGTGCGGGAGCAGGAAATGCCGAGGCGGTAACGTGTCAAACAAAAAATCTAAAAGCGCGCATTATGCTGTTAACTGCGATTTAACTCATTTCATATTTGAAGCGACGTTTGTTGTCCGACGCCACTTAATTTTATCACGTTATTTATGACATTCGCGAGATTTCGTTCGTTCGTCTATTCGTTTTCAGTCTATCCAGTATGTATCCAGTATTCAAATGAATTAAGGTTAACTTCCTCTACTGTCTACAAACCGATAATTAGATCTCTAGCTAAAATCGTGTCGATTAAATATATATATATTTTTAAATACACTTAAATATTTTATTTTTTAATAACAAAACTTTTAAACAACACTACAACTTAAAGTGTCGCCCAACGCACTAAAAAAATACCCACAATTTGTTACCACAACACAGGAGCTAGTCTTGTTTATAAGCTGAATGGATAATATTACAATGTTGGACTGGAGCCGCATTAAAAATGTATAAGCTGAACTCTTTTAATATTAATAGCTATCTAAAACGAAGATTAGACGACGTTAATATGACATTAGGACAACTCACGCCGACCACTGTTTAAGTTTTAACCGGTTAGCACAAAATGTCCGATAATGAATTATAACTTTTAACGTTTTTGTTCCCGATGTTTAGAATACTACACAGGACTCATGGTCACTCATGGAGGGGATAGGTGTCTTACCTCCCAATGTCAAAATTGCTGGCGAAGTACCTTCTTATTTTCAATTATTATTTTTGCGCCGATCTATGAAGAATAAGCTCACAGTACCTTGAGATCTTTTAGATTTATGCTTGTTTTAGGATTTAATTTTACTTATCACAGGATCCCAAGCTTGTGGTATTACCCAGCCATCTCCTCTCCATTGAAATTAAGATGTTTTTTTTTTATATTTCAATAGCCTCGCGAATGATCCTTGGTATCAAGCCACTGCAGACTTCCTGGAGCGTTGGTGTTTTAAGTCAGCTCAGTGTTCTTTTTTACCCGGGTTTAAACGGGTCTCTTTGTTTGTCCCGCTATAAGAAAGTCCACACTCAACATCAAGCTTGTACACTCCTATACGTTGTAGAGCTAGTGTGCAGTATTCGAATTATTAAAAGAAATAATTAAATTATAAACATACTATAAACATTTTTTTAAACTAAAGCCACTGCAATGCATCGTGATAGTGTTGACGGTATGAGTTTTTCTATTTAGACTTACTCGATATCTTAGTCCCTAAGTTATGTTAATGCTATAAAGTTATTTGTGAATTAGTAAAATAAATAAAAAGTAATTATTATCAATACCTTAGTTATGTGAACAGATAAAATTATCAGACATTATATGTGTGGTATTTCAGTAAACATACATAAACCATTTAAGAATATTTGAATCCTTTTCAAATTGCACTCGGTCCCAGAATTTATTGAGGAAAGAATTTAAATACATCTTGTTCGGTTATAATTTTTTGTGTCGGGTTTAAAGTTCTAGATATTTATACTTAGGTAAGTTGAGAACATTGTTGTACATTACATTATGTAAACGAAGTGAAATGCGTGTTTTCGTTACTTAATAAAGTTGAGACATGCGCATCGGATCTGAATGGAATTCTGTATGCGGCCTTAATATGATTCGCCTTAATTCGAGGAATACATTTTCGTCAATTTGAGTAAAATAAGAAAACTTTCTAGATTCGATGTTGGATGTAAATTAAAAGTGGTAAAAACGGGCACAACTAAATATTATAAAACAAAGTCGCTATAGCTGTCTGTTCCCTTAGTTCTTTCAAAATACGCAACAGACTTACTGCAGTTTTCATCAATAGACAGAGTGATTCAAGAGGAAAGTAATATGTATTATGCAGAGATATTAGAGAAAAGGAAGTAATTTCAAAGATTTATAATGTGATGTCGCAAGAAACATATTTTTGTGCGCTTACATTGAAAACACTGGCGTACGGGATAGATCAAATTAATGTATTACGGAATTGTAAATCTTTAAAGATTTACAAAAATGTCCGCAGTGGCATGTATCTATCCCTTAAGGATACCTTGCTATACCCATTCTTACTTCCATAAAAATGCTTTAATTTTAGTGTCAAAAAGCGTGGGGTGCTTGGTTAATTGTTGGAATTTTTTAGGCCCATTAAAGTAATATTAAAAATATTTTTAAAATCACCCAACGCTTTTTTCGTTAAAGTGATTTCTGATTCTTTTTTCAAATTTGTTGAAAATTATTTTCTATTTTTAAGTTCAGCTAGGCAAAAGCGTGTTTAGTTTTTTATTGTCTTTTATCCTCATAATCCTGATCAGAACCAAAATAAACTTATCAAAGATGTATCTCATCGGTTCTTGATACAAATGTGCATGTCCCTATCCGATCCAGCTTACCCAGGCAAGTATCACGACCTAACAGAACACTTGTTAAGTAGACATATCTTATGCTTCTGCGTTTCGTATGTCAATTAGATTCCCAAAAATTAGATAAATGATAAGATATGATGTAATAAAAAAGTAGCAAATACACGCAATACCAAACGCACTACTTGAATTATTTTATAGTCTCTAGATAGTCCCAAGTTATATTACTATACTTCCCAAAATCTTAGGATTTGTTTTTACGTCTTTGCGTTTTTATGTTTTCTTACTCAAGTAGGTACTGAGATCATTTTCATATTGTTAAAGAAGAAAATAAGAATTCACTTCTCATTGTTCATACATTTAGTTTGCGTTCGGCTTCGGTCGCCCTCATGTCATGCGCGAGCCCCCACTTGTCTCTAATGATGATAAATTATATTGTTTTAAAACTTAGCAATTCAAGGTGTCTCAATAAATTAATCTCACCGCTGTCTGAATACAGTGAAACGGCAATTAAATGTCCGAGTGAAATTACCACACAATGTGGCGTGTATATCACAAGATGACATCTGTCTGCCACACAGCAAACGCAGCCCTAGCCGCTCGTCATACACAACTTATTAACTTGTTGCTACAGAATGTTTCATATTTCCGAATCTCAGTTTGTCTTTTTGCATATTACGTTTTTAATCCTTTAGCAATTCATGTAGCCGGACATTTCTTATGTAATGAAAATTACAAGTAAAATTAATTTTAAGATATTTTGAGGAATATTTGGAAATATTATCAGTCATTTATTTAGTACTGGATTTCACCCAAGTAATATTTCGTGTTTATAATAATAATTTAAAATAAATAATAAAATAGATATGACTATTTGCAAACATACTGTAGCTATCAGCGGACGGCGTCTTCTGACTCTACAGGGCGCTTATGAGGCCGTGTCAGGAATGTATTTAATGAGCATCGCGATAAGTTATACCCTACACGTTCATTTACACTTTTTGGAATTTCATTCACTCCCTCTTCTTAACTATGAAAAAGAAAGCGTTAAATTAATTAGCAGCAGAATGCGCACGCCATGATCTATGACTCCAGGAAGATTTATACAGGCTACGACCAGCCGCCTAAATTAATTACATACAAATTTAATGTAACAATGAATTCACTCCAATTCCTTTGCAATGCAGTACTAATTTTCGGAGATGTCGTTGCTGGTAACCTTATTGACGGTTCTTACAGCTTCATCTGATACAGGGTTCGCGATCCGAGTCATCTTGAGCTAAAAGTAAAAAATTCTAGGTCCCTTATGTAATCTAGGGGCCTATTTGCTGGATTTAGCAGCTATCGGTGTGGGGTTGCAATGCAGTTCAATACAATGCAATGCAGAAATTAGATTTTTTATTGCAAACCAACGTAAGTATTAATTTACATTGTAATAAATTGGAGTTCCCTGTAAAGTGATTATAGTTTACCACCATCAAGTTTCTCATAAGTATTAGATATTAATTAACTCATTAATTTTTTAACTAAAATACCTATAGTTGTATAATTTGGCTGTCTATATGAAGGAAAAAACATTCTTTGTTAATTTGAATAACGAATCAAATCTTATTTTTAATGCATTCGGTACATTGTCGAGATTTGAAAACAATTCTCGCTATCGGTGTCGATGGACGCAAATTTTTATGGTAATGCCTGTTCGGATCGCTCACAGATTCATAATAAAATGCATTCATAAAATAATGACGTGATATTATTTGTGACGGTCACGCGGCGTGCAACGTGGCCCGGCTCCTTGGCAGAAATTCATATCGATCTAATTTCAATTTCATTCGAACCATAAATTTATTCAAGTAGTCGTATTTCGTAACATTTCCTTTAATATTAAAGACTCTGCTACTGAATATTTAAACAGAATTTAAATTTAGATATACTTATTTGTTTGACTTTTCAGGGGCTATTTTAACTAAATTAACTATTTTAAATTGCATATTTAATTCGTGCAGCAAATGTTGTTGCAGGCTCAACCACTGTTAAAAATATGGAGGCAAAATAATATCTCAGGACACGAGAGATGAGTTTTGAGAGGTATACTGTAATCAATGCAAAATGCGTCAATAAAAAGATACAAGATATAAGAGGCAAATTGTTCCTGTAGTGCTAAAGTATAACAGATAGGAGATAGGGTAGAAAGAGGGTGTGTGCCTGTTTATGAACTTAAAGTATTAGTTCAGTTAAATAATCGAAATATTAAATTCCGCACGTTCTTGAGTCTTGTCTAAATTTATTTCAGAGAACTGAGAGTAGAAAGGAATGATAAAGAGTTTTAAAGGGTTACCTCGTCTGAAACCTTTGCTCTTTGTGTATATCAGCAGCTTGACTGGTTGTGTGAGAGGGAGTGAGCTTTGGCTTGGTCAGCTGCGTCACGTCGCACTGGAAAGATCCCCGGTAACATTTGGTCGTATGAATGAGCTACGATACTTTTAAGTTAATTTCTTGATATCAGAACATCAATTTCAACAAATATGGGGGCATCGAAACCGCTTGCGGTACACATATGAGTGTTGCCCGCAGCGCACGTACGCTCATCTATCGTTCAGAATGTTAATTTCATATGTAGTTACGTTTCGCTTCGTCCGCCGATATCGACAAACTTATCCTTGCCATAACACTCATTGTTACGAGATCCTCCTCGGCCCGTACGGCTAACGCGCACAGACCAAAATGAGGAGTTATCTAAGAAAGCCTACGGCTCACGTTACGCTGGACGCGCCATTCGTAGGCCTGCGACCGAGTTTACACAGCACGCACTAGTTTTATTACCCTCATGTTTCTAAATGGCCCTCATTTCGTTACAACCAAATTATTTATATTTTACTACACGGACAGATCATTTCCCAATCGCCCGCTGACCTAAAAAAAGGCATTTGTGTAACGCAGTGAAGCGTTTACAAAATAATTTTGATGGTATCAATGCGACGCAATTTGTATTACGTCTGCCGCCGGTGGCTACATGTATTTGATTGTAATAAAAGCGTACGTGGATGTACCGCAAGCGCCCGCATATAAAACATTATTCAAATATTAAACTGATAATTTAAATTTTAGCCAACAATATATAAAGACATATCTACTTTGTATATGTTTAAAATGTTAACTGGTATTTGTGCTCGTATAAATGATTTCAAAGGGTTTGTTTGACATTTCTGTAAAAGCTATGCAAATGCTTTGTCGCAAGTTTCAGTTACAAACTAATGTAATGTATCTCCCATAAACATCGTATGGTTCATCAAGTTTTATCGATAAATCTAAAAACCATACCTGTATCTTAAATTATAATGAAATTAAGGAGTCTTAAAGAAATTGCTCTTTTTTAACTAAAATGAGAATATTCTATTGGTAATAAAACTCATGTCTTGTATATACAGTATGTATATACAATAACGTATTTATACGAATCTAAAATATTCTGTTGAACTGGCGAGCCCACGCAATCACCAATGAGGCCCATTTGTATCAATTAAATAAGTAAAACGGTTATAAATGTTCCAATGACAATATATGTCCTCTATTACCGCTCCAACTGTAATTTAATCGTAATTGATCGTTTTCCTTAAATCGATACAAAACTAAAACAATGAAGTGAATCATGCAACTTATATAGAGCTGAATCATCTCCATTTGTTTTAAACGCTAATTTTATATACACGAATATTTCGAACAAGGGACGTCAAAACTATAGAACAATATCTGGCAATATCTGGCTTTCTAGGTTATATACGTTTTAATCAATAATATTGTAAATTCTAATTATGTTTAATGTAAACATTGTATACGTATTCCTTACTTTTTCTGTTCCATTGATAGTAGTATACATACAGACAATAGTCGAATGGCTAATTCGTCCTCACAGGCTTGTTTCGCAGGTCATGTCGGTAATTTATTTAAAACCTACGAGCGCCTCAAAAAATAATGCAATACTCAAGGAAAACTTATTTGCTTAAAGATATAAAGATGCAATTTCATAAATACAAATGTACTTGATTGATATTGATATGATTTAACATTGAGTTGAACTACATTAATCGTAGACTAAACTATATGATTTTTTTATATACAGTCATAACGTATTATGGAGGGTAGACAAAATTAAAATTATAAAGCCGTTTGATTTGTATAGTATTACAATAAACTGTCACAGAAACCGCAACATTTAAGCGGTACTGCAGTAGATTTTTATTTATAAAAAACCGCAAAATGTACGTACCTATGTCCATAAATCTTGATCAAAATACAATAGCAAACGAAGTTTACTTATAACTAAAAAGTTGGAACTGTCCCACGTAGCTATTAAGATGTTGATTTACGTTGGCGTAGAGCTTGCCCAATTATATTATTAGCGGTCGCCAAATTATCCTTCATTACATTTGAATTGTTCATGTAGCAACGAGACAATATTACAAGTGTTTTTGAAACTTTCATCAGAACATCTATCTAAGTGTGATTAATACAGCAAATTTTTATATGTCAGATTGTTCTAAATCACATTACCGTGTTTACAGGTTAACATTTTATATTTCACCGTATATGTCGTCGTCTCAGCCGATATTCGTCCTCTGTTGGACACAGACCTCGCCCATTAAGCGCTGCAAAGATCGCGATATACTTATATGCACATATCTAAAATGATTTCCATTCTAAGTTTCCTCACTCTTCCAGGTTTTGATTTCTTCATATTTGAAAGCGGGGCGGATAACTTAAGCATTCGGCTACTTAGAGATTTAGTAAATTACTTTACCGTGTTTTTGTTTATGACCTTCTGAAGAACGATTATTATATAATATATTTACGATTTTAAATGTTTAATAGTTATATATACTATTATATGATAGATGTCAGAAGCTGACTGGTTCCTTTTTGTTGCGAACGTCACCAATAACTCGCTTATTCCGCTATCATCGAGTCAATATTTTCTCATGAAGCGAGACGTTTTCTCACACAAAATAACGTGTTTTATTGCTCTGCGCTGCCCGCTAAATGTTTTACGGCAATAACAATAAAGAAAAACAAAAGTATATTGTCGCTCCACCCCGGCCAGTATTTTCTCACGAAAAAGAAAGACAATCGCGCTGTTTTATTAATATTTATTCCTCGTGTCCAAAATACTTCAGCGGCCGCGCTTATTCAGGTTCCAATTACTAACGGGTTATCCGTGACACACGCTCGGAGCCACTTGCCACAAATTATTTGCTTTTAAGAACCGACCACCTGAATACCTGTTCTCGACGATCACAATTTTTGCAGTGAAAACTTCTATAGCCGCGTTAGACGGTATTTGGTACTTTTGACCCACCTGTTTTGAGTTTTCACTTCTGTTGACAGTGCTTATTCAGTTTTTGTATTATTTTTAATTATAAATCAACTTGTATAATTATTACTAGGTTTAGAACTTTTTTCGTGATGCGCTTGACTTAACTCTGAACTTTATCCCAAAATCCATCATATTCTTCCTAGCTTTTTACGTTTAGACATAAACCATCCACCCATTAATGGATTAATTTAAAAAAAGAAAAGAAAACGTATGTTGAAATAACACATGTATATGTTACTTTTAGATACAGTCGCTGGCCACTGTATCCTCGAGCCGTCCGATGATAGATCAAAACAAACGCGGTTTATTGAAACAAATACACAACAAGCTTAAGAGTCGGCAATCCCATGTGTTTCTAATAATAATTTCATATCGGCAGAGCGCAGTCGCCGTGCTGCTTCAGACAAATCGCCCTCTGTGCGGTTCTGTGAACGTTCCGATACCATCGACCAAACAACGAGATGTTTCAATTCGTTTTATTCTTTCAATCATAAATAAAAAAAAACAACTGCACCCATTGACTCAACATTTATTTAGGCATAATTTTTCTTTTTTGGGGAATAATAATTCGTTTTTTATACAATATTATATTATATAAATCCATAGACCTACCGTGTCTAGGTCAAATTCAGAAACTTTTGATAAATCTTAAGCGCCGCGTACTAACCAGGCTCGCTCGGTATCCAAAGGTCTTACTTAGTATTTGCTGTGTTAGTCCATATTTGTTTTGAAAGATTTTAGTTGCCTGTAGCTATTATCACCATATTAATATGATTGTAAAAGGTTTTCATTACATTAACTACTAACACGTAGTTTTTTTTATTATTACCTATTCTTATTTAAACGAAGCATTGTTTATGCAGCAAAAAAGCTTTAAGTTAAGATCTTTATCTAGGAAAATTTAAATATTTTGTTAGCATTAAATACACGTATCCATAATAAAAATGTAGAGGAAGAATATCATAACTGTTTCAATGAATTATAACCGAAATATGTTTGATATTCTAATAGCAGTGGGGGCTTCCGCTGGGAACGCGGCGGCGCGGGCCCGCCCGGCGCATCGCCGACGCACTCTCTCGGACACAAACACTCGTATTTTACGGCTACGAGCGATCTGAATAATAACACGCTACATTAGTTTCCCATTATGTCTTCGAGACAATAAAATTTGCCCAATTTTACGATCGCATTAATAATTTTATGAATGGAAGCAAAGGCTCGAGTCCTTAAAATACGATGAAATGTTATAAATCGTGCGCTCGGAGAGGTCGAGCGAGGTCGTTTCGTTATTGCAAGGTGTTAATGTAATAAGACGCGGCCTCATTGTGGGTGCTGCCGATGCGTAGTGCCGTCGGCTGGTGCGGCGAGCCGGCGGAAGGCGACCTGTTCCCAGCGTATCGCTTGCACTTACACCGGACGTCGCCTCCTCTTGTGCCATCCGCATAATTACTCATATTTTTGTTAATAAATTAATTGACAATCTGATTTTTTTTAATATAGCTAAACTAAAAAGTTACAACTCCCCGTCGAATGAACCTAGAAGGATTATCATCATTACTCATTGTTTTATACATACCAAAGCGACAAGCGGCGAGTCTATCCCAATATAAGTAGTAAAGTTAAGTACTGATAATAGTTTTTGCTTATTATTCGTCATTGAATGATTCACTGTTGTTTGCATCTGTAAGGCGGCACTAAACATATCTGTGTGATCACTATATTCGTGTAACTTATTTAAAAAAAATGTTTAACACTTACAAAATTTCATTGTATGCACTGTAAGGAAATGACGCGTCTATCAGGTTACGCGAAACGTAACCACAAAATCAGCGCCGGCCGCAGAACAGCGGAAGCCACTAGCTCCCTGTCGCTCTCGTGTGTAATATATTCTGTGACTTATTAAACTTTCCTACAGTTTAAATGTTTATTCTGTACATTATTCATTTGTATTAAAACCAATGGTCAGATCAGTGTTTATTATTTTTGTAGATTGAAACTTTGAACACAATACAAATCTTTTTAGTGCTTTTCTGAGGTAACTACTTTTAATTAGCTTTCGAATAACGATAGAATTATGAACATCGAATCCTGAGAGATTATTATAGATATGTGTCCCGTATTGGATGTTTTGTAAGAATATTATAAACACAAAAACAATGTGTAAATAAAATTTGCATTAATATATATTTTATTTATTCCTTGCATTTGTATAAAATTCGTTCTTGCATAAAACAAACACTTAATTCCGTTTCGTAGCCAAATTGCAGTCATAAAATTGACGATCATTTATGGCATTATTCGGAGGTATATCGAATCTCGTCCTTTCTGTACAGAGCTACACTGCAAGCAATAAAACATGCACAAACCAAATGAGGGGAATCGTGTTTAAATATTTATCTTCTTTTGCTTTTAATGTGATTTTACATGTGATAGGTTTAGGTTTTTCGTATGTTAAATAATACTAATAGTAAATAAATACATCGATATTACGTCTACTTTAAAATACTACGAAAAAAATATTTCTCAACGGTTTTGATCCACTGAAAGTTTAAAAACATAACCAGCCTATTGTCTTCATTTAATACAATTTAGCAACATTTAAAACATCGAGATTTTCTTTGTAACGCACAGGCATATCAGCGAATAAAATTTACATAAACAGAAAGATAAATAAAATCGCGCACAATTAAAACAGAACTCCGCTAAACGTGTCCCGAAGTGTATGTGAGGAGTTATAGGTTTCATTTGCGGGCGATAGACGACAATTTTCAATTTTCTTGCGCGTGCGTCCCATTTGAATATTTTAATTTGGGGGGCGGCGCGACTATTTCAATTTATTTTATGAGTCCGGGACCAGAAGGGGTTCGCGCCGCGCTCTCGCCGCTTAGATTAGTAAATATTTGATAGCTTTATAGCTGTCGTGATATATTTATACAGGCGTTTAAAGTGAACCCAACTTCGACACGCTCGCCTATTATCATACATATTATAATCAAATAAACAGCCAACATCTATATCATTTTTTAAAATATTTATAATATGACAACATTCAATCTGAATATCGTTACAAATTTTAGTAAAACAATTGTAAAATTAATCAGTAAATGTTCATTGTATGTACATACAAAACTAATTATGATTCCATTGTATACAATTTTAATTAAAAATATAATTACATGCATAAATGAATGCGTATTCTTAAATTACTTATATTAAATGAAAATGTAGAATAAATATGTTGAACAAATAAAAACAGATGTGCGTATGATGTACAAAGTGGCAATGATAGGCGGCGTGGAAGCGAACGGCGCATGCATCGGGGGCGCAGTCGCTCCGGCCGTGTTTAACCTCACATAGCTATGTTTCATCTAATAGAATTGCGAGCTCGTTATCTGCTCCGATTAAAATATTCAGTATTTGAGTGATTTCACGAGCGAGTGAGCGGCAAAGGGTTGACTAGTCGTTTCACCCGCTTTGAACACTCGTGGGGAGGGCGTTCTCTCGGTTAGGTGGTCGCCTACCTATTTTACATACGAGGAAGTGTCGTTCTAAATTACCAAAGTTATAAGTATGGCTTTACTCGTTTTAATAATGTATTCAGTGGCGGGTCGATTCAGCCTTTCGAATGCGAATTGAAAATGAAACAATTAGCGTCCGTCGCTCCACCGCTACTCCAATTATCAAAACTGAAAATCATTTGAAATATTAACAGCGCGTTCGCAATCAAACGCCATTGAAGCTGCAACGGACGTGTAAACAAATGAAATGCCGAATTTCACTGCCTTTTTCCGTCGTCTGGCAACCTGAATAATTCCGTTTTTATAAAACAAATATGAGTACTGACCGCATCGAATACTTTATTCGGTGTTCTGCATATTTTAGATTAAAAAAACAACTAAGAATAATTGACGCTGAAGACGAGTTCTTATTTAAGTTCTTTAGATATTTTTATTGATAGTTTTACGTCAGATCTAACGTTTAGAATACAAAATGCTTACGAAACATAATAACAACCGATCCGATTATGTTCGCAATCGAATAGCGATTCGATTGAATCGGTAAGCCGTATTCGATTCATTGTGAAGTGAAGCAATCCGTCACACTAATATTCGATATAAATAGGCGGATGTTGTCGACAGTTAAATATTGCACTGCACCCATGAAGAGCTAATTTTATGAGTGAAATTAGTAATTCACCTGTTGTTGCCATTTATTTATAGCGGGCACAATGCGGCGGGCAACGAAGCGCCGCGGCCGCTCCCACTATTATTCGCGTACGCGTCACAATCGATTTATCGATTTCAATTCGATGTTATCTGTATTATAATATAATAAATACCAACTGATGGCTTTCATAATCCGAGCCGAACAGAAAAACCTTTCTTGATAGTTTTTGTGACTTTGAAATGATCCGTAGTGCCAGCACAAAACACGGTAATTTAGGTATCGAATGATAATCGTGTCGAAACTAAAGAGTCATCTCACGTTCGCGCTCAAATATTCGTTTTTAACGAAGACTGATCATTTTTTATAATTTTTGTACTTAGTTTTTATTTAGTTCGTCCATATAATTCGTGGAGTACGTGACTAACATTTTTTGTTTAAAACTTAGTATAAGATACGAGCGTAGTGATTCGGCGCCTCGGTGACTATCCAACAGGTGGCGCGAACACTACCCACAAAAACAGTCTATTATATTTTGTAACTTTTACAATCTAAAGATAATAAAAATTAATTGAAATCGCCTTTGTTAATATGGATGTTATAACATAAGCTCGCATCAGTCCTTTTATTTGTATATGTGTATGGTGATGTTGGACTTGAATTGTCTAAATGTCCAATGCTATGTCGTCATGGATCTCTGATTAAGATGCAACTGCTATCACACAAAAGCTTTGCTAATGCACAACATTCAGTACACCTCCAGTTGTCGTCGTCCTCGGTCCTGCTCTGTAAGCACTCAAGGGAAAGGGGATAACTTGCAACAAGATCAGAACATAAACTTTACTTTTTTAATGTCTTACAATGTGTTAATACCGTAACAAACCATATTAAATACAATTTTCTATTGCTATTTAATTAAATATCTGTAAGTAAGGTATAAATTTAAATTAAAAGTGTATTTTCATATTAAAAACGGTGTTTTTATTTCGGTCGATCACGCGAGTTGGAATAGCGGCCCCGCGCGGGCTGCGTCCGTGCCCAATTGATTGAGCAGCGCTACCGTGCCATCTGACGATCGTACCTACCTCATCACTTTTTTTAAAATAAAACAATTCATTTCGTCGTTATGTCAAGTCAACAAGCCTAAGTACAAAGTTTCCTTTTTGCTAAACAACGATAGCGTTGTATGTTCGTAGTTGTTGAAACTTCAATAAACAAAGTTCAAGTTCAAGCTATTTGAACCGACGCTACATTTTATTTTCCACTAGCCTAGCATGAAGTTTGCTGATGTTGCTAAGGGCGCCTTTTAATCGCCATTATATCCACTATCATCTATAAAAAATCTATCGGAAAACGTGAATACTCATATTTGTATAAAGTTTACCAAAGTACATATATGATATGTAGGCAATGGCGATTCCAGATTTGTGATTTGATCATTGTTTGAATCATCCCTGATTTGATGGGGGCGGGTCGGTACAAATTTCTATGGCCTGAAGGAATCTACATTAAGAAAAACTTGGGTTCACTTATTAATTTCAAAAACGCCGACGACAGGACGTTTACATCAGAAATAACAGGTTGATAATCATCGTGATTATCAAAATGAGTCTTTTCTTATGTAAGTGTGTCAAACGGAGGCACGTCGCTGGAATGAAGGACGCTTGATGGACGGATCGAAAGCAGTCAATAACATCGTTACAATAAAGTTAAATGCCAAACTGACTTGCGACGCGTCGCAACGCACCGTGACCGATACCCTGCGGACATCGACGTTTTGATACTCGCGTCTAAATAAATGTAAAATAGTAATTGATTTATCTAAAGTTTCATTTGCGAAGCATGTCTTTACAAGGAAAATAAAATAATTAAAAGGAAATTATAAGTTAAACGGTTTAAATTTAAATTAAAGAATTGAATTGTATTGTTATTCGAACCAAAGATTTGTACCAAATATCAAATCAGTCTGGTATCAGGAAGGGGTTAAATTTCAACTAATAAATTTGACCCAAACAAACAAACATCAGAAGCTAAAGGAGGGGATGAAAAACTACCCGTGCGAAACAAGGGCTGGTTGCTTGTATCAGATAATGGAATGTTAATAACTTCGTGTTTCAATTAATTTCCACGGACTCAGTCTGCGTCTGCTGCATCTTCTTTCTTATACCGCAAAGATGACTCCTTAAAGAGAAGCGTAATAATTGTGGTTTCTTGTACTTATGTCACTAAATTTTATTACATCACTATTGAAATTGAATATTGAAATCGCCAACAACACATTATTCTATGAGCACAAAATAAATTTTATTTCATATTATAACTATAGAATTTACTACAAAAGTACCAAGTACTAAGAATGCCTTGCATCATTAAGTTAGCAAATGTAATGGTAATCACAAATAAATACTGATGTTATAAGGTCAAGAAAATGTTACTGATTTATGTGAAGTATCAAGACTATTGAGGTAAGAATATATATTGGTAAGTGTAGAAAGTTATTATTTTCTGAACTATGGTCATTAAAATTTTTGATTAACTACGTTTGATCCGTGTCGATAAGGATGACGCGGCAAGTAGCTGCGATATTGTCCTTTTTCTTCGAGCCATAACTAAATGTTTCGGAGGATAGTTTTTGTAAGGCCTGAGGCTGTGTATTAAAATATCATCTTTGAGGCGTTTTTTTTTATATTTTACGCTGATTCCCGAGATGTTTTCATGACTGTGTTGTTTTGTTTTCATTACTATGTTTTTTAAGTTTGTGGTTAAGAACCAAGAACTTTAAAAAAAACAAGTATTACAAGTATTACAATGATAAAATTATAGTAATGGCATCAATAGGTCGTTTGTCTCAAGGAAATAATATTAAACCCAAGATATCAACGGACGAATCCGAGGATTTGGGTTCGTTGTATGCTTAAGCGTTAACCTTTGAGTGTTATGAAACAGACCATAACATTGGTTATAAGTTACTGTAAGTGTTATTTCCTGTAACTGCATTGTTCTGTTTTTATTTGTTTTAAAATAAATGTATGTATCTAAGTATGAATTGAGACAATGAAAGCGTCGGCCCAGTTAGCCCACAGTGACCGGAGCGAGTGCAACCCCGCTCGGCTGCACGAACACGGCACAGACACAAAACCATTCGTCATCCATTATTCACGGCCTAAATTGCACAACTTTAGAGACCGCCATTTCTAAATGACATCTAAATCTGTTAGTGTATTAACATTGTGAATAAAATTTATACAATCAATCTACATAAATGTCCGTGAGCGTCTGTCCATTAGTCAGCCGGAGCACAAAGGGCACACGCTCGTCTCGTAAATCAATCGCACGTACTCTCATTGAGACGGTTTGCCCAAATCGCTCTCAATAACCAATGCGTGCCGGCGCTGTGTTGCCGCTCGTGCGCCGCGCAGAACTTTCCAGCCATTAGCGACCCTTGCAACCGACATTTGTCATTAGACCTGACGTTATATTCAAATCTTGAATTCGGTCTAATTCATTCATATACCGTAGGCTCTAAAACATTTTAAAATTAAATATGTCTTATAAACTACAACCAATTAGGTTTTAATAACTACTGTTGCTCTGGAATAGCGGTCACATCCTGGACGATCCAGAAATAGTAGGGTTTCCACAAGGTAGCATGAGAAACTGCTCAGTGCATAGGGGCACCGGTGTGGTCCGTTACAGATCCCGTTTAGTGAGTAAAATCTCATATAACCCTGTCTTCCTCTCACAAGCAGGGTATCTTTTGAAGACCCTCGCATCTCGCCTCAAGCGAATAAAAATTGTGCCATACGGCAACTTCAACAAAAGAAATTGTAATATGGTCACCTCTGGAAAAGCGGCCACTTAGATACAGGTCCACGCAGCATAGGTAGTCCTCCAACAAAATGGGCACTTAACCAAACGCAAAAACGTATTTCCAAACTAATACGACTTAGAGTCCTTCAAGAAGGGAGCATCCTTCAATATAAGCCGGCAACGCATCAATAGATTCTCTAGTATAGTAGATGTTAATGGGCTACGGTGAGCACTTGATATGAGGCGACACACTGCACTATTAAAAAAACACGTATTAGATGCTAATGACTACTCGACCTTCAACTAGCTTCGAAAAGATTTGGAGGAAGGTATAAAAACACTTCAGCAACGCTACCTTTTATTTTGTTTGGTCTACGGTAGAAGAGAGATGGGAACCCAGTGCAGCCACATACAACCAAGTTTATGAAGTAAACGACAACATAGTAGACTTTAGTAAAGACCGAAGCACCACGACTCAAGTTATGTAGCTACGAACATTACTTCGGCGTTTTACATAAAAATCAAACATTATGCTTTGCAATTAATTCTAATACAATAAGAATTCATAATGTACCGTGGCTGCAATACCTTGACCGGCCGATAGCATATTTTTCACCTTGATTTGTGGGACAAGTTTGTTTCCGACGTTTAAATTAGATAAGCAGTGCCCTATTTTGCTGGACACAAATTAGATAATTATTCAAAGTGCTGCTTTAACACGCCCTAAATGGTTATTAAGATATTAAATATTACGGGTACGAGTGTACGGGGCGACGGCGATGGGGCAACGGGGCGTCGACGCCGCGGGGGGCACAGCGGGAAGCGCTACTGGACCGCGCGCGCTCGCTAATTGTTACCGGCCTTCTCTCTTATTTAACTATGGATCAAATAATATATTTAACACGTTCTTAATACTTTATTTTAATTTAAGTACCAAGACGACATGTTAATGTGTACTAATTTTTGTCCAAAGATTTCTTAACGATTTTTTCTTGATATAAGATCAATCAAATCTTCAGACGAATTATTCTCCTTTTTTAATTTCAAGGCATTGTATATTATAAAGAAACTTAAACTCTTGTTACAAGTATGGCTCAAATATAAAGATATTTGAGCCATACTTGTAACAAGAGTTTAAGTTTAACAGTTATCCTAGGCAAATAAAGCTGAACCTCATTTCCATTTCCTCGTAATGAAAAGTAACACAATGTGACCACTGCAGAATACTCAATCCAACTCAATGCGGTTCCAGAGTCAGCACGGTTTTGTTAGGTGCTTAGGTGTATTAGTCTTGTTTTGTTGATGGATGGATGCCAAAGGATAACATCTTAGCTTTATAGTGTTTTATAAGTTGGGATAGATCCTTATCGACGCAAATATCCCATAAAAATATGTTTTGTACAATTTCTCTTGAATATTTTGGATCGGTCAAGATCTGAAGCAACTTTAGTTAATAAAAAATGAAAATGTTTTGTCTTACGAAGGTATAAGTCATAAACTATAATATAATGTATTATGGCAAGGCATCGAGTTACATCAAACTGCTTTAAAGAGTCCTTATCTTTGTATCTTTTAAATATTGTCGCCACATCTGAGAGCGGCAAGCGCGCAGGTACCGAGCGGCCCGAGGTGACGAACTCAAATTTGAAACTTAACGTATTAAAATAACGATGGGAATAAAATAAACGGGCACTTATATATGCATAATAATGCTTACGGTTGAATAAAAATGAGGGGATCCGGACAAATATCTAAATAAAAAGAGTGTAGTGTAGTCATAAAGCCGTCTAGCGCGTCCGATGCCGCGAACTGATTGCGCCCTCGCGCTCGCCGCTCGCCACACGCCTATCATTTATACCATTTCATTGCGTGTCTTTACATTTCATTCATAACTCTTGATTCAAATTTTGCTTACAATTTTTCATTAAAAGGGTTTTTACCAGTGAACGAATAAAACATAGAAAGGTAACGTCAAACAAATTTGTCTACAATAAACGACACGTGCGACAATCTGATGGGCTGCAAAAGTTGTCATAGTGGACGAGTTATCTAAAAGGTAGCAATGAAAGTTTTGAATAATTTTTTAATGTATATTTCTGGCATATATTTTTTCAATTGATAGTAATTTTTTTTTTTATAAAATCGACAGATTTTCTATAAAATATCGTATAAAATAGTGTTTTACCGGAGTCCTATGAGATAAGCAACCAGTAGCTAGGGTCACAGAGAGAGGAACCTTCCAACAATCCAGGCAGAATTTATAATTACTGCCTTTTGTATAACCCTTTTTTCAACCGTTTCGCGAGAGCTTTTTAAGAAGTTGATTGAAATTGATTGTGCATATTTTAGACATCTATGTAGGTATCCGATCACTTTAGTTTCTCTCTAATACAACCGCTTTCATTATTCAATTTATGTAGCATAAATTTCGAAGTCAATTATTCATATGGCATATTGCCATCCCTATAGAAGAAATTAGATTATATTTGTTTTAGATTTCAATGAAACTATCGTTGTGTGGAAAGTTATTCCGCTCTGAATGATCTGTATGATTTCTGCACAACTTTACAAAACTTGAAGGCATTTTGGAATTGATATTTTGAATTGATGATTGATGTCATGTAAGAATTAAAATTGCGCGTGATACATTTCATAAGTTCCGTATGACAGGCGATGAAATAAGTCTTCGTATACATATACATATACTAGTCTACAACTAGTCATAATTTCTTCTATAAAAATATAACAATTAAGCATCGTATAAAAACATTAATAGTGTATCTATTACCTCGTTAACGTACCGAGTATTTTTTGACCTGTGAACTTTAAAGCGTCTACAAGCGTCAGGTAATATTATGAGCAGCCATAATCATTTACCAACCGACCTTTAATAAGCCCTCGGCGCATGTGTCGCCGATGGTCGGAGCTCGCACGTTGCTCTTTATTTATTGACCTATTAGAGATAACATTAAGATCGAGACGCACGGCTAAGGACCTTTGTTATAAAAACCTTTGCCTCATTATTCTTAAAAAATTAGTATCGCCTAATATGGATATTCCAATCGATTAAAATAATCAATAATTTTTTTGTTAATCTTCGAATAAAAATTGAAATATTTTCAAGAAAGTATTTTGTGTATTAGATAAATATAATGAAACAATATATTTCGTAAGTTATGAGACTATGAGTACGACGATGTTGCCGTGGGTTTCCACTGGCGTAAAATCGTGTCGCAATACAAGCTTTATCTCTATCCTTCTCTCTGAAAGAACTGAGATGACAATATGTTTTGTGTTAATGTTTTCGGCAGTGCAAAAACGCGGTTTCTTAGAGTTTTGAATAACAAAATCTCTTGACTGCAATGTCGGCGCGTCATTTACAAGCAATTAATATGGGACACTTGATTAGTCAGAAATTGTTGAAAGAATCAAGTTGTAACATCTTTTGTTATAAGTATGCAAAATATAATAATAATCGCATCCACACATACAAGCGTTCGGTTTCACTCTGGCAGATGTCGACCCATACTCGTTATAATAATTCTCAGATATTTAATCTTAACCATTTAAATCAATATTCTTTATAAATTTTCTAAGGACTGTCTTTTCAAAACCATCTTTTATATCTTATTTTATGATCTGATTATTAAATGTTAAAAGGAATTTTAAAGTTTATGACGCCTTGGTCTTGATAAATGGATATAAATATTGATATAAGACGAAACAAAACTGACGCAAAACTGGTTCTACCACTCTCTGGGTTGTGGTATTTTATAACTGCTAAAAGTATTTCATCTGACCTAATCGAGGCAGAAAAAAATAATATTAGTCGTTCCATTTCTTTTCATTTTACAATCACGACGAGTTTTAAAATCATCAAAACAAATTCTTAAACCATAACTATTGCATTAAACGTTACACAGACACAGACCTACATATTCACAATCATAAGCGATCGTGTGTCTTTATCTGTCTGCCTGCTCGTTAACGCATAACGCACAAGTTACTTATTGTAAACAGAAATCGATGACATGTAACATATTTCTGGTGTTTTTTTACATCACATAAAACGAATGAGTCATCGACATTTGTTAAGTAGAGCTTAAACTTACCCCAAATCTAAATTCAAACGAGACGAAATAGCGAGTGACAATAGATAGTACTCGTGATGGAATGAGCAAGAGAAATAGTTTAAATTTTAAGTCGGTGGCAGTCTTATATAATCCATAATTTCTGCGGAAACCAGCAAAGGCTCAAGTATTTCCCAGCATAAAAAATACGTATGAGATGGACTGACCTTGACATCTAGACGTAACGTTTGTAGAAGTATGCGATGAAAATACTTTATTGGATACTTATTCTGCAATCGACTTAAAACACTACTTAGATTTAGAATATTGGCTTACATAGGAATTTTAGAGATATTTGTTATACTTATAGTGATGCGTTGGAGACTTGGGCGAGCTCATGTTATTTGTTTCAGCACAATACGGATTTTTGTATTACTCAATCATCATTACTAGGCTATACCCACTACTGTGAGGTCTAGTCGTTTTCCCAATACCTTCTACAGTGTGGTTCTCCGCTGTCCGCATCCAACCATTTCCAGACGTTGTCATTTTGTATTCGTCTCAAAAAAACTGTAAAAATCGAACAATTCGAAGATTTTAATTAAAACTTAAAGAAATATGACACAGTTTAAATTTCGTGGACGCGAAATATGAATGCCTAAGATAGTGTTATCAAGGCCCATTAATAAATTAAATTAATTGTAAGCATCCTGAAATAACAATAATTGTATTATTGATAAATAAAATTTGTATACGCTCGCATTTACAAACACGCTTAATGAATTAACGCGCGACAATGAAACATGATATATTGCAGTTCATTTTTAAATGCGCGTTATTCGAATCCCATTTGCAATTCCGTAGCGACATAATACAGCGTTGTCGTAATTATAATTAATTAACTTTGGACCCGTCCATAAACAGTGCAGTTCTTTTTATTAAGTAGAATACGGTACAATGCGCTTTAATTATTAACACATCTTATAAAAACCAACAAATTCCTAATTGATTCTCCCCACTCTACCTCCGTATCCCACTCGAATATGATGCCTCTCGTAGGGAATACTGGCTTTTATTTAAATTCATTCTACGAAGACAAAATAAGTAGCGCAATAAATATTCAAGAAACTTATTTTAATTTCTTCTTTACACAACGTAGATTATCAGACTCGATCGTGGAAACTTTCTTGTTTTTAATTTTCTTTAAAACATTCGTTCGTTTTCTATATTTTTTTTCAGCGAATAGTCGGAAGGCTTCCTTAACTTCAAAACGCTTATCTTTCTCGAAGTATAAGTGCCTAAAGTGTTAATTGTATTGCACTACTTTGAACTTTAAGACGTCCACGATAAGTTCCAATGTTTGTCAGATATATTTTAAACTTTTTTAATTGCTAAGTAGAAGGCTAACTTCATCGAGTGCTTTATTGTTTTTCCTTTTGTTTTCGACTGCGATTTCCCTCTTGTTTAAAGCAACACGACCTTAGTTGAATTTAAATCGATTCCAACTCGGACCACATGTGAGAAATATAACGTGTCTGAACAAATTAATTCACATTTTATATATTCTACCACTGTTTGAATAATGTACTCATATTTGATGTTAACATAAATAAATGACCGTAAAAAATTTTATTCTTCAAAAAAGTACACATAGATATGTTTTTCAATATCCAATTATCAGTGAAATACAAAAGTTATATATACATTTTGCTGTATTTAATTATTAAAACGTGTCTTTTGGTATGACATCCTTATTAAAAATAAAAAACGTCTACGTCTTTGAAATCAAAACAAAGTAAATAAATTGTTTAATAGGACTTGCGATCATGGGAATATTAGTGATCTTCCGACAGCCACGGTAAGCGGGTCGGTTGAGCTGCGCGCACGGCTTATCGAGGCAGCTCGTCTATTGTATTACTAGCGTACTGATCACAACCTTCCGATATCGATGTCCAGTGCAAAGCAGTCGAGGTACCGCGATTCCGAAGCTCGACAAAAATATTTTGCTATTTCTCCGCAAGGGGCAACATTCGTACCATTATTATATATTCCCGCTAAGAATTCGCAGTCGGTGGAACACAAAGCGGTCACAAAACGAACGAGAGCTTAGCGATAACGGGCGGTCCATTTATCATCGCGAGGAGTTATGACGGGGGATAAAAAAGGTGAAACGATCTCTGCTGGGATTCTTCGGAAACTACGTCCGATGGGTATGCAATAAAAAGTGACCCTGTTATAGTTTGCGAAACCGATTAAACTATAAAACTAATTGGTCTCCACTGTCTTAATGAAATATTCCGCTCTGATTATTATTAATGTCCGCCATTAATAACGTGGAAGTATGACGCGCGCGCGGGAAATGAGCGTAGCGTCATTATATTGTGGATTAGGCAAGGTTTTGTCGTCGCGAAATGCTAAATTATAACTAAATCATTTGTAATTAAGTTCTAACCATTGTTCTACGTTTCTCAATAAAAACATAAACTGAACATTAAAAATTATCACCCGATGTTATATAAAACCCAAAAGGTTTTGCGTAACATCGAATGATAAAACGTTATTTGATATACATTTTAAATTTTGTTTTTCATCATTTTATGTTCATATAACGGCTGTAAAACATGTGTTTGGATCTATAATATTATTTAGTGCCCTCCTTGACAATAAGTAAACGTAATTGCTTTAGACACTTCGCTTCAAAACAGGTAAAGTACACAAATATAAGGAAAACAAAAAAACTAAATAAGAATTATAAGGCTATCAACGCCTAATATAATAATAATAATACGTGATCCAGTGGTCAGCCTGATTTTTATTACCAAAATGATAAAATTTACTCTTCCCTTTCATCAGCAAAAAGTTATCTAAATGTAATAATCCAAAATAATAAAATAAACAGTATTGATGTCCTTGAGAAGGGCTATCATATTACTAGTTCTAAGCTAAAGAAAATAAAACAATCATAAATATTAATTAGCAGCTCTAAACATATTAAAAGTAATTCTCGGCGGTGGTCCTAAATATTTTTATAACGAACAATGATCATTTTCATTGGATTGTTAAAAACAAAATTCTCCAATAATAAAAACTTCTGAGAGGTTTATTGGGGTGTTGTAGATATACGAGTTTGTGTAGAGGCACATTTTATTATATAATAATACAAAAACGCATCGAGCTTTACACATTTTAATTTTAATAGTTGTGTTTACTTATAATTTTTTTTTACCTTATTTAACCCAAATTTACTCGTTTAATGCATACTCAAGCACTCCCTAAGTAGATTTATAAAAGCGAAAGAGTCAGTTACAAATTAATTAATGCGTCATAATGACAATTTAAGTTAAATACGGCAAAATCTATTTTTAACTATTTATTGTTTGATTTTTACGTTACGTTTTAGTCTTTATCGTTGAATTTGTGTCGGCGTGTGAAGAAAATATTTGTGTCTACGTAAACTTTATAGAGACAGTGGATTATGGTAGAATTAGAATTTACGAGATTATTCTGATCCGTTTTCAAAATACTCAGTGAAGGAATTCTATGCTCGATATAAATGTAGGTTTAGAAGTGTTTAAATGCCTATACCGGAATCCGATCTAACGAAACCTTCAAAGAGAGTTTTAGGCAGATTTAAAGACAATTCGTTAAATACTACCTAAGACTTATTTCATATACATATATACTAGACATCTCTGAGTGCGGCAGTTAGTGTTAGAACGATGCTAAGTTCCCATATCATTGGGGAAGAAGGTTACCAAAATGGCAAATTGGTATTGGTTAAAGTAGTACGAGAGTTTCTCCAAACTGGTGTACTGATAACCTGATGAAAGAGCAGAAAGCCGTGGAAGTGAAGAAGAGACTTAAAAGAATATGATTAAGTAAAGTAATAAGATTTAAGAGGTGTTTATGTTAGTAGACCCTGAAATATTAATACATAGATGGATGAATGAAGAAAGTATACAAATTGAGACATAACTGCCCACAAACATATATTATTATTATTTTATTTACATAAGAAACTAAAAACATTTGACCAAATTATTAAATTTATTACAATAAATTATTAGAAGTGGCAATCTGTACTGGGTTGTAGATTTGGTCCTAGTTTTTCTACCGGTTGCTTGTTAGTGAGGCTCCGTATTGTTATAAATGCTAGAACCGTACCTGATTAATTGGCGGCTATCCTTGTACCGGATATTAAATATTTATAAAAGTCATAACAAGGCTAATTATGAAGCATGTACGCGTTTGAGCTTACGCCACCCGCGGGCGGTCGTCCCCGCTTTGTGATGCTCGCTCCGTAAAAACATAATAATTCTACTGCCTTCATTCGTCTGTTTTTATCAATCACTCCATGTCCTGACCGCTCGCCACTCATAAATAGTTCTTATAATTTGCCAATTAATCGCTTCGACATCGTTGTTGGAAGACTTCAATTTACTCACTTAAAAAAATAACAACGCACTATCCTTAGCGGGGTGGTCAGTGATAAGGAGAAATTAAAATGTTTTCAGTTTTAACACTTTTAATGTGATGTTATTAAGAATGACTTGACAATGACATAACAACATACATACAAAAATAAAACTAAATATTCAATGAAATTATCAAAGTAAAAAGTTTAGACATTAAGAATTAGACGTACGTTTTGTTATAATTTTATTTTTGACTGTTTCATTATTCTCCAAAACGTATTCTCCTTTTCCGTAATGAATAAAAATTGTGTTTCAAATTTATTTACAAGAATATTACAGTGTTTATAAATTTTTAAACTCTAAGATTAAAAGTTCATAACTAGAGAAATATAGTTTTTTCCGCAGCATTCGTGTTAGATGTATATTTTTATCGACACTGTACCGCTGTAACAAAAAACTAAAACTAAGTGTCGTCGCGTACCGGGTCGGCTCGAGCAAAAAATACATTTTAATCTCTAGTTCAAGTAAAGACAATTTTTACCGTTTATTGAACTAAATTCTGTTGCTTATAAAAATATCATATAGTTTCATTTTAAATAACTAATATGCAACATTTGATTTATAACTATTATGCTCCAACGCCCGTAACCCACATGGGTCATGACGGAGATGACTGTGAGGGAGGTGGATGAATGGAGTTCATGGATTTCCATTTATCGCGATCTTGGCACACCTCTCTCGCTTCTTCTACATTCATACATCTACGCGTACATGCTCGTCGGTTATGGGTGCTCCTTATATCGCCCTTTTTTAGTATTATTAAAACATTATTCTCTTTAATCACTAAATACGCCATGCAAACGCCTTAAGTATAAAGTATGTCACTTGTCACTTTTGTATTCAGTGTTCATATGGCCTCTGTCTAGTTATCTTTATAAAAAAATCTAATAAATTAAAGTTTACAACAGACATACCAGTAGAAGCCTAGTAAAGATAAAATACGGTCAAACTAAAAATACTAAAATTTTATTATTACATGTAACGGTTTTTCATCAAAATAAATATATAACTACTTTTTTGCAGAATTGTACTTGAACCTAAAAAAAATATTTCTTTGTTTTATTTCGTTGCAAGCTCGAATCGTTGTAAGCCTGTTGCACTGGAGGAATACATCGAAAACATTCAAAGCGAAGTACTAG
>JWHW01035263.1:138687-159553 GCA_000931545.1 Papilio glaucus | reverse complement strand
CACCGGACCGCGGCGTTTTTGCGAGTCGCGACGCGCGCCGACCGGCCCTCGCCTCGTTTCGCCCTCGCCGCCGGCTCCTCAAATTCACTCGTACAATACTGAGAACTAGAACGATTCGTCTGCACTGAATTGATTTCAAAATATTTACATCTACACTACCTGTCACTTCTGGTAGTGATCGATGGTGCTCTACAGATATTTGAAATGAATACTTGTCATGCGAGATTACAACGTCGAGTTAGATAAGGAGGATATACGTATTTATCGTTTTAAGTAATGAACATTTTAATTTGGAGGCTCTCAGCGCGTATACGCCGGCCGGTCGACAGCGGAGCCTCCCGCGGCGCGCTCCCGGCCCCGCCGCTTTTTGCCCGTGCGTGCCCGGCTCGTGTCTTTTTCGCTCTTCCCGATTGGAATTCGCCGGGAGATCGCCGCTGCCGGTGGCTGACGTCCTGTGACATGTCGGCGTCGATACGTGCGCAGCGTACGCGACAATTAGCCAGTCATCTGCGTCGTTGCACCACTCGGAAGGAATCTTTCGCCCTCGTCGGATGTTTCTGAGGACGGAAACTTTATTCAGGGAACGAGCGTGAAGTAAAGTGTCCGCACAAAATGTGAATTAAAGTCTTTAATTGCGTTTTCCAAGACGAACATTTTATTTGACAGTCGAAAAAATTCTGGTGATTTCCTTTTTTTGCTTTGCGTGCGAAATGTACGTACCGCACGCACATACCGATTTGATTGCAAGGTGCAGCACGTGCATGACGGTCTTTACAATTTTATAACCAATTACATAATTAGATCAGCACATTCACAAAACTATTATATATTGTTAGATTAATTCTGTTTCATTATTTTAAAAAAAAATTATGTTTATTATATACATTAAAACGGCGCATTATATTTACTAAAAGTAATGTTAGTTTGCACCAATAAGTCTATAACTAGTATTATCTGTTATTATGTTAAAAGTAAGTAGATTAATAAGCAATACGCTTAACCGATAGTAGATTTAAGAAATTACCTTTTTATCGCTATGAAAACCAGATGCAAAAACAAGGTATGTACTACTGAAATTTTTTTTATAAAATTCTTATTATAACTATATATTTGATCGTATTGAAGGCGTTAACTACAACCAAGGTATGAATATAAACCGCATTCTCTTTCCTACGATAGATGTAGATATACCATGTCGGTATAGTACTGCTGGGTAGAAATGTTATTTTCCAAAACGTTTTCATTATAAGGCATCTATGTGCCATCTTCCATTTTTCTGAACTCGCCTAGGCGGACCCCGGCCAACACTGCCACTCACTTTAGCAACATAAATTTCTCTTGCCAATCTTCTTTCATTCACCCTCTCAACGTGACCTACGCAGTGTAGCTCGTTGCCGTTTTAGAAGTAAAGCCAAACCAGACATAATCCGGAATCCTCAGATTTGCGGGGGACAACCCAATCTCTTTACTGTTGTGACCATCTACATCATATTTTAAGTGTAACAATTATTATCATCTTAATAAAATAATAAGTTAATAAATTATATGAATAAAACAGATGTTATGTCATTGTTGTTAGAACAAAATGGTTTTTCATTGCAATAGTTACCAAGAAAAATTACATCGTCAAAAATAGACGTACGTTGTGTAAGATAAAACGGTTAAAGCAAAAGGTGAAGAATCCATAAATAATTCAACTTGATTCATCAATTTTAAAATTTTGTCTAGCTTCAGATTCTTATGGGCATTATATCACTAGTTCTTACGTGTGACCGTCTTGCTTCATACCCTTTTGGTATAAAAGACCTGCACGGTTCAATGAGTTAGATAATAATAATAATATATATGTTTTATATAAGTAACTGACGTTGTCCTCAAAGTAAATAGATACTACACTTTTTAACAATAAGTAAATATTATTTGGACAAGTCCGCGACGAAATTATATCGACCAGGGTAGTAGGAGTAGTAGGACTACAGAAAGGCAATATTAAGTACCCGAGTATGTACCTTGTTTCACAGCAAGATGTGAATTTTGTAAACAAACGTTATAAATTACAAAATATTTTCGAAAAACAACTTTTTTCATATTAGCTATCCATATTACACGCCCGTGCCCGATGAAAGTATAAAAATTGTAATGGCCGCCACGTATGGTAAATGACGTTTGTTTGTTTACAACAATAATATCTTGCTATGAAACAAGGTATAGTAATAGAAGAAGCGACAAAGATGTACCAGACCTAGTGAAACGGAAATCCGTAATATTTGCCTAACCGTTGGTTTTGTATGAATGCTTAATTATCTAAATATTTACTGTACATTTTTATGAAAACTGTTGGAGTTCGAGTTAGAAAGTCTTAATCGACTATCCACGTGCCATATTTAGATTATAGAAATTACTTCATTTATATAGTTTCTCGCGGGAAAAGGCTCATTACCTTTAAAGTCGTAAGTTTTTTTTAAATCAACAATAGAAAGTGCATTTTTATATACCCAGGATTATGACGCTAGTAGAGTGTCCTTACTGTTTATTTGATAAACTATTTATACAAGACATATTCGGGTAAAAATATACATCACAGAGCTATAAATAGTAAATATAACATCGAGACAATTATGGAGAGGAGAGGCGAAGGTGTCGTGAGTAGCGCGGGAGCCGACAACACGTGTTAGCCGCCACTTGCATAATGCTGTTGCCAGGGCTTTGCAATTGCACAGATTAAATAACAACTAACCCAAAGACAGTCTAGAATAGTACGGGCCATAGCATTATAATAGACTTTTAAGTAAAGCATAAACAATCCGATAACTTAAATGATCTCATCAATATTTACGATAAAGCAAAGCGATAACAAATCGACTTTACTTAAAATTTGTATTCTTTGTAGATAAAGATATGAAAAGGGCTTCTGCCCAATTTTGCATAATGCAACCATTTGTAATATTGAAAATAAAATAAAAATAATGTCGAATGCTCCGGTGGCAGCCCTTTGGGACAACAGAAAGAGAAGCCGCTTGCCTTTCCATTGAATCAAATTCATATATTTTGAGATTCAGTCGCCAATTTCATTCGTACAGTCAGCAAAAAAGAATCAATGTTAGTAAACTATTGTAAGTTCATTGAACACATTCAAAGTAATAACCTCTTACGAAATATGCACTTTCAAACATAATCATTGAAAACTTAACGCTAGACATTAAATTAGATTATTTAGATATAACAAAAGGAATATCTCGTGCCGATACGGTATAGATTTGATAATTAGCCGACTGAAGTGGCAATTGATAGACTAAATATATTGGTATAAAGGCTCATTCACAATGATAATAAGTAGATACAGGTAAAAGAATCTTCAGTCCAGTCAAACCTAACGAGCATTATTCTGCCCTAGTATTAATAGATGATTGATGAAGAATTATTCAACTTTAATAAAAACAATAACGTTTCTCTTATTCTGGGTTATCTAAATGATCATGTTTTTACGCAATAAATGTCACAATTTAATTCACTAAGAATATCGAGGCCACGGAAAATCTGTCTCATACTTCTATGTTTATTTTTATCAGATATGTGCCGGCAGCTTAATCTGCTTTCCATTCCACCTCCTCCTCCTTTTTTGGTCATGCCCTTCTCCTGTCCTATCTAATTTTGTTGTTGTCTATCAGTTATGATTATTACCCAAGATCACACATTTCCATAAGAAATGTCTGCCTGCATTTTTTGTCATTTACTCAAACGTAACACTTATCATATATGATTTGTGATTAATCAAGGTAATTTGCTTATCGCGGTGTTCTCTCTTGTTCAAATACAGATGCCAAGTCAAATAGCGAAGAGGCAGTCTAAGTGTCTTAGGATCAAAAAATTCGACTTCGACTTTAGATTGGTTTGTGGTCGAGCACAAGTTTGAAATAAAAAATTAATACATTCTATGAAAGGTTTATTAGCACAGAAACCTTATACGGTGTAGATAAGCACTTAAAATTAGTGCAACAATGAAATAGACACGTGTTCTTCTGGCTGTACCTACATTCCGTGGATTGTTTTATTGGATTATGCGCCGAGGCCGAAGCAGCTATAACTATTCAGCGTCGTCTTTTGTGTTATGGAAAAACTTGTTCTTGAGCCATGTAGTGTGAAAGTATCGTTTATTTTTGCAGTTTAATGTTACATATGTACACATATTATCGCCTGCGCTGCGACTGTCATCTCGCTGCACGCCGCGCGCCACTCGCTCCGCCGGGCCCTAGCTCTAGGGGACAATGCACACTTCTCTTCAACTTTCAGTGTTTTATTATAATTACAATGTATAATATTGCATAATCTCTTAAAACCACATTTCGTTTCAACATTTGCAATACATTTTATTACATTATTTTGTTTCTGTTCTTTTCTTTGAATATTTTTTATTTCACGGACACGGTTAGTAATGATCAAATATGTTACCTATTTGCTAAGTCGAAGGCCCCAGTCTTTTCTGTTATTGAAACGCTATTTATTTTAGATCACTTTGTTGTCAATGTTTCATTGTTTCGACGTTTGTATATCGTTCTGTACACTCGAAGTGAATTTACCTTACAGGTGGTGAATTGTTGCCATATATACACGCTTGCTTTAATTTTTATTTTACAAAGAATAATTATCGTTGTCGAGCAGGCAATCACATAATACAACTTCTCCGCGGACGCGATAAACATAAGTAGGAGAATATAGGAGACGGACAGCAGAGCTATCTCGTGTTATTAAAAAGCTTACTACAGCCCATTCTCCTACATAAAAAAATGTACTAGCTAGTACGAGAGCTTTTTTCTAAAGGCTGATTGGGCTGGTTTAATAATTATTACAAGCCTTTCAATACAAGGTCTTTCGGAGTTGTATTGCCGTGAATAAGGATATCGACATTTAATTTACCATGCACAGAACCCTTCTAATTCCTGAAGAGTCCCGTGGCGACTAATGTTTATTTGGACATATTTATGGCTATAGTTCCGCTTTTTGTGCGGACGGAAATATGTGTGGCGAATCGCACGTCTGCGTGAGATTTCGGACACCTCGCCGCTTACTAAATTTAATATCGGCGGCCTTAACGGCGAGCGCGAACCAAAAAAACTATAAAATCGCCATTGTGTCGGCGACACGAACGGCAGTTCGCGCCTGCCGCCACTCATGAAAATTATTTTGTTTTTATTTCAAAATGTATGTTTATGATAACACCTGTTTCGCCGATGCCTCCGCTATCGGTGTCAGTCGAAGCTTGTCTCGGTTTTTTGCCAATTTAAAGGCTATAAAGACGCCCGCATGGCGTGCTAATTCAACCACTGTTCACAGAATTACGCATTCGTTTACTCTTGTATAGACGAGAAGAGAGGCTTTTTTATTTCGTTAAAATTTCCTATACGAAATGTGCGCCGTTTTATTGACTCGGGCATTAAAATAATCGACACTTTTAACAGTGTTTATTTCTCAAAACAACTCCTTGATGTTTATTATGGAACACATTGTTTGAAGGAGTTAAACCGTCACGTTTTTGCGGATCATACTTCAACTATTTTAATTTTATGTCCTGCTATATGCAATTATGTAGTACATTTTAAACCTTTTGTCGACTTTTTATACGTTTTGTTTTATCATAATCTACCTAAATCTGTTTATGTTTAAGAAATACTTTGCATTTTTCAAATAATTGAGAGTCGAAAAGTGCGTTCACCTGATGCTCAATGATATGTATGGATAGTAGAGCAAATTCATTTACAATTTCTGCTCTTTTATTTTATTTTGACTTCATTAAAATTGGAACACTGTTTTGTTTTAACTACTCCTCGGCAGTAGTACGATATTGGATGTGGGAATCGCTGCGGTGATATCTACCTCTAATTGTTGCTGGTTAAGTAACTACCACTGGTTTAAATATTTCACAATATCTACAAAACTTGCCGAAACTCTTAAGCTTGAATTACTTAACAATTACCATCAATTGACCATACCCTGAACGAATTAACATTAAAGTATTTACGCATAAATTGTGCGACAAACCATCTTATTTTTATTACGATTACAACCTCTATTTCACGTGGTGATTAAATCACCAAGTAAGAATAAAGATGAATCTGTCAAAGCAATTAATCATTCAGGAAACTTTATTCAAATACGATGTAAGGCCATCGGATTTGTCTCTTACCAGATGTCTATCGAAGGAGAATAGTGTAGCCTTCTCTTTTAGCGCGGCCTTCCTACTGCCGCATGTGCCTTGCCACTAGTTTGAATTATAAGTAATATTAACATTAAATAGTTTTAACATTAAATAATTTACGTTAAATTTCACCTTAGATTTAATAAAATCTTTCTAGGTGATCTAGGGCCCTATACTTTAACTACAAGACTATTGATCGCTTACAATAACTATTACGAAATAAATTATTACTTAATAACTAATAATTGCCGCCGGTTCCTTCCATTGTAATGTCTAAACATCAGGCCTATTTCATATTTACGTTCTAATAAATCAATGACATAAATCTTAGCTTATGTCAACTATAACGATGCGGCCGGCAAAGGCCAGCGGCCGGGGACACGGTCCAGCTTTTTGCATAATCACATCCACGGAATGTCGCCGTAATATGATAACAAAGAAAGATGATCAACTGTATGATTGCAATAATTTATTGCCCTCCCGAGAGGTGGCTGCCGGCCGCTGCTGGCCGCTGCCTGTGAGAACTATGAGGCCTTCGAATGCTACAAGTTTTTAGCTCTAACTTAATTGATCAATAAATCAAACAAATTAACGCTACAGAATATTCTTATAAATGTGGGCTACATTTATATTGTTTGATCGTCTGTTCTAGCCGAGCGTCTTGTGAATCAAAAGATTAAAAATATACTAACAGTAAATGAAGTAGTATGTATTTGGAATGCAAGATATATACAGCATATGCTACATATGGATAATGTCGTTCACTAATGTAAATTTATCAAAATTGATTCAATAGTTACAGAGCTCATGTATTATAACCAACAAAATTTTTCCCTTTATACTATTAATATAGAAGTTATAGTCATAATTCTATTAGATGTTGGCGTATGACCTTAAAACCAGGCTAATGGAGTAGAATAACGTTTCGTGTAACACCAGATTGCTTAGTTATTCTTAAAAATAATAAAATAAGATTTACTAGGTGAAACAAAGTAAAGATATTTGACGACACTGTTGCTCCCGACCAATCAAGTGTGTCCAGGTAACAGGAAATCTTGTAGTGTGGCTCTATGCTTGTTGAACATTAGGTACTCCATAAGAAATAAGATATGTATATCGTCTGTATGCTCCAGAAAGTCCTGTGAAGCGAGCTTACTTTTCAAAATGTATTATTTATTATTGTTATAATTATTTCCTTGGTCATCAATAATTTATTGGATAGTAACTGTCCTTTGCAGCTTCGATTTGCATTTTATATTGCATTGCTAAATCGGTGCATGTAAGTAATCGACTTTATCTAGCATAACATACCGCAAACAGTCCACGAGAAAACCAATATGTCTGCGAGCCCGTTCAAATTGATAAACCACATGAAATCACAGATAGCGAAACCTCCTTAACGCGAAACGAGTTGTATATTATCGTAACACAATCCATAAGAAAACGCTACAATAATCGTACATTTCTCTTGACAATGTTCCTTTGAATAAAGAGAGTTAAGGCGAAGAGATACAATGTCGAAGATTTGTTAGCTCGATGCTTAGAGCCTAACATTGCATGATTACCTGTTGCGCCGCAGCCGCTTGAAAAATGGACTTTCCAATGAACAAATATAAGGAGAAACTCGTGGCGTTGCGTACGCGACCCTTTTATCTCCAGCAAAGATAGCGCGGTCTTGTGAGCGCTTCGCAAATGCTAAATTAGTACGTAGTCAAATGTCATCGTCCACTATGATATTACAATCAAAACTGGCGTGGGAAACAGGCTCGTTTGTGATCGTACAACTTGCTCCTATAAATTGTACAATGAATTGTAGAACGATTTAAGCGTAGACGTCGCATAATTCAATCATATTAACCGTATTGCATGAACAGATACAACAAATTAAATTAACGGCCTTATGTTATATATGTTGTCGCTTACAAAACCCGGTACATCTTAGATCTTATCATTCTCGCACAAAAATATAGTCCTACTTCTACTTGATGTCACAAAATACACTATTATTACGATCAATAAATCCACAGACCAGATAAATAACTTAAACAACGGCCCTGTCCAAAGCTGAGCTTTATACATTCAGGCAGATCAACCACAAGATGATGATAAGAATGTCTTTTCATATATGAGTTTAGTTTTCGAAATTACGTACGATAATGTGTATCCAACTTTATGACTTTATACGTCATAATTTAAAATTAACCGAATGCACTATTAAAAAAATAAGAATTAATAGACGTAATACAATCTACGTTGATTGTATTTTGTTTTTATTTGTTAAAATCAAAAACACTGTTAAATTTTAGTCGAAGTTTTCATTGCTTTCATTATTCGGTTAATTTAAATATAAATTTAGTATTATCAGTTTCTATATTAGAAATTAATAAAACAAATGTCAATAACTCGACAGCAAAACATAGTAACAAGTAATCTTGGGTGTCCGGGTACGCAAACGGGATGTAAACGGTATGAGCTGGCGCAGGTTTCCTGTTTTAAGACCCACTTTTTATAAACTGCGTGAGGTCGCATGCATTAGATGAATGCAGAAATGACTGGAATATTTTAACATAGATATAAATCTGCACTATTTTTCCTCAGTATTTTGATCCTATCTCATTATACAATGTTCATATATAATACCAACAAAAATATGGCTTCACCGATACGAAAACAACGGAGGCAGAACGAAAATTTACATTCTTCTTTCAAAGGAAGATGAACGACTAAGCCATCATTTTTAATAAGACAAAATGATGAACGCATAAATCTTTGTTTCCTTAACGATTGCGTCCGGAGCTAAAAAGAAAAGCAACATTCGCATCGCACGCACAAGCACACAGCCATACGCCTCAATGTTATAATATATTCGTTATTATGCACCGAGACCAGAATATATAAAGCCTCAAACGATGCATGAGTGTATTTTCTTAAAAGAGCCTGCACTTTGCTTGCAAAATTGACATCCAAATCAGATTAATCCAATCAATGGAAATTTATGACGCACCCGAGAAGCGAGCGGCCCCATGCCATTGAGAGATCTGCTCGGCCTCGCTAATCAGTGCCCGACCAGCAGACTGTGACCCACCTGCTTACTCCTTCCTTACTTTTTATATTTATTATTTGCTTAGATTTATAACTGTAGGACTAGTGTTTGCGAGCTATATTTAAGTATTTAATTTAATTTTGTGACTCATAGTTTAACTAATGTGTAATGTGGATAACAAAACAAGTTTCATACGTTAAAGAACCATACGATTTCCTCGCCGAGGCGATGCATCGATTCAACGAAATTATACGGAAATTTGCCAACGTCCTCAAAATTCGCACACCAAGTGTTTTTGCAGCAATTACCGAGACGTGCGGAGCGGCAGTCCGCTGCACCGACGTGTCTTTGATTTATTTGTCTGCTTTCGGCGTACGGGATGAAAGTAAAATATGACCTGAAGCATCAAATATTCAACCTTATTAGGACACCGAAGCGACTCTTAATGTTCATTATAATAAAAATGCGATAGTTCATGTTGAGATATAAATACAGATAACGAATGATGATAGCTAAGTCGCTGTAAGTACGAATTCGGAAGGCATCGGACTGTAACCGGTTCCGACTGAATGTTCTTGATATGTTGCTATAAAATAATTACTATTGAATTTTCATTACAAAGTACAATACATACTAAATATTATTTATAAATAACATTTAGTAGGTATTTTAATAATATACTATTAAAAAACATAAGCCGATCTATCTAATTGCAATAATTGTATTAAGGTGAATACAATTTATATGATAACAAAGATACTCAGAACCTGTTAAATAAATGTATTTTTTTATTTACGTACCAGACCCAGACAAATAGTTAGGAACAATTCTCTTTCTCCCTGAGTTAAGGAAAGTACGCATTTTCATCACCATTCATCTAACACCTCTACATAACTAACAATCACACAACATTAACTAAATATTTTTGAGACTATTTGCTAAAAACAAAAGCAATAAAATTGATATCAGATATTCATTACTTAAGATAAAAAAATAAAAAGCGAAAGCCAACTTTAAGTAACAAAATCAATAAATTCATGAAAAAGTGAACATTAAATTAACAATGACATTAACAAGACGAAGCGACAGAGAATATTAACATTGAAGATACTTGTCACCGAGTACTTAAAACGAAAAGTATTGAGTGAAGCAAGTTTTTGTCAATGTGATTATAATAACCTTTCGAAACTATTTGCTACCATTACATGCTATATAGAGTGAAGGTTATTCAACAGCAACGAGTGATTACAACTTTGTCGTGTAAAAATATTTTATTGTATGTATATTATTTACATGTATCTAAATTTAGTGACGTTAACGCAGACGACATAGTCTTGTTTGCTGAAACTTCAGAAGACATAACAAGAAAGATAAGTCAGCTAGCAAATGAAAGTAGGCCTAAGATTGAACCCGGAAAAAACGATAGTAATGACAAATGGAAAACAAATGATGATAAATAAGGGAAACGTGCAAACTCAGTACACTGATGATTACATTTACATGGGACTGTTAATAATAAAAAATGTAGAATCATTTTACGCCAATAAGTTCAAAGAACTACTGGCTGAAGAAGATACTGGGGCTTGATAGACTGGCATATAGGTATTAAAAGTAAACCTTTTGGCACCTGCATACATGTATGGTTGCACCTCCAACATGTCAGTATGCAATGGAGACGACTGGATGGTATGTTTAATGTGAAGCAATCGGGCAGATTAAAAAATCGTGTCTTCAAACGGCGAGGGACGAGGCATACGGTATGAGGACCAGGAAAATTAAGCAAAACTGTGACACATTATTGGAGTAGGAAAGATTTGCTCGCGAAAGACACGAGTGGAAAAGATTGCAAGAGGCCATTGCCGACTGGCAAACAGATCTGCACAAAATAATCAATCAACGAGCGATAGAATAAAGTAAAAGTTAGCTTTTATTTTATATGCAACTTCTAAGGTCTGAATTAAATTCTATTTTATTGATTTAGTGACTAGGTAATTCATTCAAGAAAGGGGAATAGAACATTAAAAATATTGCTAAGCATTCAATTCGAAAGCTACAAGTATCTTGAACATTGGACTCGTTCGAATACACGTCTGTTATATTTCACCAGGACTTGTCACATGATCCGACGGAGATACATCTTTAATTGGGTGAACCGGACTCGACCTCGGGCTGCCTTTGTCTCTTTACTTTTATTAGGAAGCAAAGCATCGTGTGATTAGATGCAAAACGAGTATTATAAAACTTTCTTGTTGTCTCTACAAATTTTATAGTAATAAATATAGCATTTATATAGTATCAGATATTGTACGATTTCTATACGAGACTGCTAGGGATTTTAGAGTATTGTAGGCTTGGTCACAACAATATAATAAAGGGGATATCTAGGTACTCCTAAGGACTACTAACCACATAGGACGATATATAGGACGACTAATATAGCGGTCTGTGTAGCAACTAGTTTTATAGTTGCTGGGTCGTTGTAGAATATATGTCTAATGCATGTATTATTATTATATCATCAAGCGGTTCATACTATTCCATGATGCCAATGCGTTCACTTAAAATCAACTTGTGTATTTATAAAGTTATTTTTTATTTAAATCCTTTATTTCATAATGTTTCATTTTATTTACAAAAACTATGATCAAGTGTAAGGAGAAAATATTTTATTTTTTGTTCCGGATAAACTCGAAAACTACTGAACCGATTTAAAAAAAAAATCCATCAATAGAAACCTTTTCTATCAGCGGGTAATCGTGGCGATAGCGAAACTTGACCGAAAGCTATGGAAATCGACTTCCATCAAATATGTGTATAAAGTGTCATGGATTTTATACTTTATAGTATCTAATTCAGGTTATACCTGATAGAAGAACGCTGTCGTAGAGACAACAAAACGGCACAATAAAATAGCGAAACATAGACAAAATGCTACAATAACATCACAACGAGAACGAATACCCAGTTTACGACACGAGCGCAACGAACGACTGCTCTACAAATGAATAAGCCATCTGTTCTAATAGCTACAATTAAACATGGTCGCCGGAGCATCGGCCCGAAACCCTATTTGCTCAACATTTGGCTTTAAGAATCGATAGTTACTACACCTTGTAGAGCGCGACTGCACATCCCGCAATCATTATATTTCACCTTAAACGGAAGCTACATGGATGAAATTCGTACTCGATCGAAATACCAATCGATTTCTATGTATAAATGATAGAAGGTCTTAGAAATATATCAGTTTACAAACAAAACACCTTACATTTCTACTTTCTAAAATAGTCCCTTATTATATTAAAACAATAGAAGTATAATTTTGAAAATGTTTGTTGTAAATATTTTTATTCTTAATTTAAATGACAATCAATTTATATTGTTTTGTGATTTCGTGAAATAGAAGACGTTTTTAAATGTGCCATTGCTTGAAAGTTTTGGAGCCACTGTCTTAGAGTAATTCCAAATAAACAAGTTTGTTTCACAGCAATTATATTGTGGTATTATTATAACAGGACATGTCACCGCCTTTTTTGAATAATAAAAATGTTAATAACTCGCGATGCCATAAGTCGTTAACATCCTATAACATCTAAGATGGTACTCCATAAGAATTTTTTTGTCAAATATCAAGTTGCTCAGTATAGGAAAGCTCTTCACGGGAGTTGGCTGCTTTTTGCGCTCACCGGGGACGCGATCGAGTAAAGCATTCATATATGGTGAACTGTCATAATTAAAGTTAATAATGAACAGCATTCGATGCTCTTTACGGATACAGGGTAGCATCACAAATTGTTTGTATAGATTACTGCAATATTTTACTGTTCATTTACATAAAAACAAAAATTTATTCTGAGTATTGTATGATACATATAAGTGCCAGTGACTTTTATACCGGCACATATATATCAGAAGAACGCATTTCCACTACACTCAATATAGAGATAATATCGTACTGAGTTATTCGGATTTTTTTTTGAATCTTAATAATTCCCTTGGTAACTCGCCGGTTCTAGAGCCTCCGCCGGCCTGGCCTGTAGGTAATTGCCAAGTATTTTATTGCATTCGCTCACAAGTTTTATGTCATTCAATTCACCGACTCTTAATTGAATAAGCGACATGAAATTTACAACCGCCATACGTTTAATTTGTCCCATTTAAGAAAATGATGAATCTTCAGTGTTCCTTTCTAGTAATACATAAGTCTTTGCTTATCTCAAATAATAATAAACGTACAATTACTACATATGTACTCCCACGATCACGTGACACTCACTTAAAGCTTATCCGAGCTATTTCACTGAACATCGCTTGTCTTCGAAATTAAGAAAAAAAAACTGCACATCTAAGAACAGAAGTTTTCCCTCGTCTGTTATAAAGGTTTCGCAGCGATATTTTCTTCTACCACCTATGTGGTATCATCGTTTGTCTTCATCTACAATAGAAAATCTTCTAGTGTTGTAGATTTTTAAGGAAGACAAAGATCATTGAATATCCACGTAAACTGGTTCTCGTTTGCTCCCTTATCCTATAAAATAAAATTGTTTTGTCCTAAACTATGAGTAAGGTAGTTGCTGCCAAGAACTTTTTTATAGGAGAAGGTGGCAAACAAGCAAGCGGTTCAAATGATATTAAGTGACCGCTACCCATACGCATCTACAACAAGCTAGTTGCCGTTTGCGTACCTTTAATAAACAAAAGAGGGACAAACATACAAAAGGACATTTCCTTTTCCTATCTATCCCTTCCCCCGTCAAATACTCTTCGATATCTAAGAGCTTTTCCTCTTCCTATCCTTTTCTAATAAGGAAAGGATGGGAAGGGGTCTATAATTAATCCTCCGGCTCCTCACTCATCTGACAAAACGCAGAAATAATTCTACTTCATGCCTGTCTTCTGTGCAGTCGTGGTATTTCACCGGTCCAGCCGACCCATTCGTATAACAGATGTTGTTGTTACGGGCAGTATATTAATATATACATATATATAATATATGTATATATTAATATACATATATTACATATATGTATATTAATATATATGATTGATTGTGGTCAAGCGCTAGTTTATTCTTCATAAAAAAAAAATATATAGTACATTTTTTTTGTATCTTGATCATACTATTTAAATCTTATTCACAAGTCACTTTCAAAAATAATCAGATATCACCCCCCGATTATTTTGATAGCGGAGTTGTCAGAGACTGTCAGCTTGTGAGCCGCGCCGCCGCCGGTGCAATGTGAAAGGATCCCTCGGGCCAAAACAAAATGCTCATTCACTATTAATACATTATTTAAAGTTATTTCGCGACGTTAAGTCATCACCACATTCATGTCGATAGTCGGTGAGGTGGTGATACTTCGTGTTTAACGGTGGAAGCGCCTCAACCGGTGAAATACCACCTGATGAGTGAGGTGTCAGAGGAATAATTCGACTCCTCTTCCCCTTCCCATCCATTTACAATAACGAAAGGATGGGTGATGGTGAGAAGGACTTGAGAGGAGGGAGATAATTAGGAATAGGAAATATCGTTTTTTCTGTATTTCCCATAACTGTCCATTAAAAAGGAGCAACTCATTAGTTTACCGCTTAGCTTGCCTATGGGTAGCGGCCACTTGAAATCGGGTGAACTACTTGCTCGTTTTCCACCTTCATCTATAAAAAAAAACTTTGCATTGCTCCAACAGGGGCAAAATATTGGAACAACTGACACGAAACGACAATAGTCAGGCCATTCGTGTCACTGCTGCCACTTTCCTGCTGGCTTTATCTCTGTTTGTTTAATGTGCTTTTCTTTTGTTTTTAATTATTCTCACAACCTACACCTACTAAATAATAAGAGGTAAAATCATAATCTTCTGCTTAATTAATGGTGTCGCAGGGTTGATACCCTATTCCAATGCCTATATAACAAGTAATAGTTAGTTTTAAGAAATCAAAATACCCGACTGACTGTGCGATTATTGAAATAATGATTTACTTCCGCTATATGTGTTTTATGGTGACGTCGTATGACACTCCGGGGAAGAATACGAATCGAATGATATCCTACTCTTCAAAATCGGTCAAGCCGTTTAGACTACAGGATGTCACAATGAAACGAACATACGTACATACCCGCGAATCCCTCCTGTCAGTCGGGAAAAAAAATATCCATTCAGGGCATATTGTATATGCTATGTCTAGATTTTACATTAAGTACGTTTGATTTAGTCTTGTTAGAGGTACACGGGAGTCGACAGTTTTATATATATTTATATCCTCTACTAATGTTCTTTTACCCTCGATATGTTTGAACTTAATTTTGCTCACGTGAGTGTTGAAAATAAATAAAAGCCGGCAAAGCTATGATACGAGGCGGGTTGCGAGTTATTGGTCCCCGTACGCCGCCGCGGCCGCTCAATTTCTCTAATTAATTAGCGATCCCTTAGATAACAGTCGCTGACAACGTTATTTGTGGCAAACAAATCTTTGAGGCATAAATTACACCGTACATGTTCTAAACTTGTTACGTCCATGCACAGCACTAACCGCCTACTTATGTAATTATATCGTCGCACAACACGGCCAGATAATACTTCATTATATTCTATTACGCGTATTATTTTTATTGTAACGTTATTGATTATCTAATCCCTTAATTGTATTTCAATATCATAATACGATTGAGTTATACTATAAAGTATTACACAATCGTATTAGGATATTGATTTATATTTACTGTTTATGTATATATTTATTTCAAATACAAACCTATACATATTATATCTGTCGTTCGAATAACACGCACAAAGCGACGTTAAATTATTCGCGCATATATTAATGCCGTCCAATCTTCTATGACATTTTTATTGAGTATCCACATCAATACGTCCAAATTAAGAAAAATGTCTAATTGAGAATTCACGCAGCGTGTACCTGTATGTCCTGGCATTAAATATTCGTGAAAGATTTAATCCAAACAGAGACTCAACAATTTACATTTGTCACATAAATATAAGAAGCTGGCACCCCCATTAGGCGTCACCGTGACAACACGCAGCGTTGTCGCTGCCCATACGCTGCGTTGAAATGCTGTCGGGCAAGGCTATCGTTACTGCGCAAAACCTTCATCAAAACTTTCTAACTTTGTGAAATTACTTACCGACCTTAACGAATAAAATGCACAACTCACTAAGTAAATTAAATCGTGCATCAACGGTGTACTCTATGTTTCTACTAAGTGTGAAAACGGTCGAAACAGAATAAAAAAACAAAGCATTCAATAAATAATAAATTCATTCTTATTTGTATATTCTTTCAAAGTGATAGAATCTTTGACCAGAAATTCGGTGACAATTCCTAAATGATACACTTAATTATGACGACACTGAGGAGCACTCTTAATTTTATTTACAAAATTGGTTGAGGTTTCGCTATGGGCAAATATTTTCAAGTAGTTTTCATTAACGATTTTATTAACTTTCATCAAATTGTCCAAATATATATACAAGACAGACGGACAGGTCTATAGAGCCAATATATATAAGGCCCTTTAAAATAATTTTCCGCGATATAAACTCTGTTATCTTTAGTACACTCGTTATGTTGAGCGCTAAACGAAAACTTTTTAAAAATCTATTAAAGTGCATAATTTATTAAAGCGTAGCTATCAGTACGCGGGCCGCAGCGGTCGGCCGGCCGCCGCTATCGGGCCGTGTATAAGCATTTGGTCAATTTGTCTACCCTCTGTCTCCTCTGCTATCCTTTATTAACATTTTTTGTCCCCCTCTATATTTCACCGGGATAAAAGTTATGAGGTTTTGTGAAGGTATACTTTTATTGCAGTAATTAAGATAGGAAAGTTATGGTCTGGCTTTTAACGTTGCTTCATTTGATATCGAAAAAATGTATGCGGTGTATTAATTTTTTTTTTAAATTGATAATCAATCAAGATTTAAATAAGATATATCTTTATATTTTAATCATCAAGAAACAAAGTTATAATTTTAAGGCGATGGGGTCTACTCGCAACTTAGGTCTTGACTTGTTACAGATTCCTTACGGTAAATAAAAACGTGTCAGTCATTAACATTTCTGTGTGATGAATACATAGTAATATCTTTATCAATAGAGAATAACAGAAAGCTGTCTACACCACTTTGTTTAAAAGATGTCAAAGCTAATTAATATTCATCGTTAATACACCCATAGTTCGCCATCAAAATAATATGTCAAATACGTCTTAATTAACTATTACTCTAATGGAAGCTCAAGAAATGTTGAGTAACGTTGTATATCGTGCAACATTCGTTTTTATAGCATATTTGACCTAAGTCCAACGCGCCCCAATGAGTTCTGAGTAGTAATGAGCTAGTGGGCATCCCGCATCAGGCATTCATTTCATACAGCGACAGCTATTCGCATGACATCGAAATGGCAGAGCCGCGCCAAGCAGGTTGCGCGTACCGAGAAAATATTATTCATCAACTTACAGAAAGCAAGATATAATTTTTTTTACTTCAAATTCGGCTATTGTTTTCAAATTTTAAGTTAAAACCTGTATATAAATGCCAAATATTTTATAGTGGCAATAAGTCAACGCCTAAAAAGAAAAATAAAACAGCGGATTTGTATTTGAAATTTTTTTTTTGTAAACAATATTCGTAGTCGCCTATGTATATACATAATACAGTAACGATTGAGATAATTGTTTATACTAATGATGTCCTCCCCAGACAAAGCACGTCCATACTGTATTATATATTACTAAAAAATATTTGTACATTTTTGTATCCATAGCACAAAATTAAGTATTTTGTGTTATGGATACAAAAATGTACAAATATTTTTTTACTGTAAATATTCTATTTTCATGCAAAATCAACGGTCAAAAGTGTTCCAAAGACAGTGACAGCAACCCTCACACATGTCAATTGGTGTTAAAAGGATAGCGTGATTAAAATAATAAGAAATAAGAGGACAGCTAGTGTTTGTCACTTGAGCGTAAATGTAAACACATGACTTAAGCTTAAGAAAAAGCGTTCCAATTGGGACGTATTCGAGTCTTCACTTAGACCCCTAATGGCATATCTGCTACTTTTTTATTATAATATCATTGGCATTAAAGTGATTCTTAAACGTGGTCTAACACTAGTAGCATAAAATAAACCTCAATTCGTGTCGAAACACTTAATAAAAAGAACGTCAACATGTAACAAATTTAACACTTAAAAGCTGCCGCGTACTTCAAACCTTGAAAGACAATCATTTCTTCGAGATTTGGTGCAAACGACATTTGAATAAAAATAACTCGTCGAGTGCGCGCCTTAAGAACAGCGGACGGGTCATCGCTTAAATAAATCAAGAAGTAACAACTAATAAAATATTCTTTATACACGGTAACGGTCGCGCAATACAGACGCCGGCTACCGATTCTCTGAAGTCGTTTGGAAAGCAGGCTGTGATTTGCAAGGTCACGCGTATAACACGGATGTTCCCGATATTGAAATGTACAGACGTGCTTTATTCACCTACTTATCAACGCATGCAATTTGAAAAGATCCCACCGATGTTAGTGGTACCTTATCGAATTAGACCTTACGCGGCGGTCGCAAGCCAGCATTTGTGTTGAGCGAATGCCTCTATTTGATTGTTGCCCAATGCGACAGTAGTATGAGAAACAAATACTCATATTGAATACAAAATAGACGAACGGTACGACACTTCGTATGGTAAATTCCGTATTGCGAATTATTAAATTATTTATGCCGCATATCGCGGCGTGCGACCGCCGATCGCTGAACCACAATATCGGGAATCCCAGTTTGCTACTAATGCAATAATTTGGCGTATTTTGCAATCGCGTATTGAATATTGAATGGTCGGTAAATAGTTTATGTTCCCGACGTGGATTTCAGAGTACGTGATCCGGCGCGGCGGCTCGTTGTGAAATTGCACAACACGCGGATAACATTCGTTAACAAGTGGTCGTTTCGAATAAAATTTTATGTTCTCGTTGTGTTTAGATTAGTATCGCGCGATGGATCACTCAGGCTATTTCGACGGTTACGTTTACCCACTAGAGAGCGTCGTCCTCACGTAGGAACCCGCAAGACTGTGGTTCTAGGTTCAGAAACTAGTACAACTAAGTGTGTCTTAAACATAGAAGAAACTATGATTTTTCTGGAATGTTTACACAACCTGCCGTCTAACAATGTTAATGCGCTGAAACTCAGAATCGGTAGCACCGTATTATTTATTAGTGACTAGTTGACGCGAAAACCCCCTTTCCGCCTCAGAATTAATTTATGTTGTGTTATCTAGTCAATGAACACAAAATTAACACAATCATGTTGTGTTAATTGTTGGGTGGGCTATACCCGGGTTGATCCCTTTATTGAAAGCACATTGATTCCTTCATGCATTCAAACTATGGAGCTATTTTTATACGAGTAGATGCTTCTATTTTAGGACGGTTTCGCTCTTTTCCAGCTTAAGGTAGTTACGGGTTTCCTTGTTTTTAAGTTTAGAAAAACAATTATATACATTTCTTTCTACTGCACATAATTGCGTGAATAAAAAAACTGATTATAAATTTATCAAATATGCATACAATTATTATAAATCGAAGAAGTCCTACATATGTTTATCGGCAAACAACAGTTTTTATGTTATAAATCAGATAACAACTTATAGGATACCGTAACGCACAAACATCAGAGGTGACCTCTATTAATACTTATTTTAGTTGAAGTGCATACCTCAAGCCGATAAACGCGTCGTTAGTCATAAAGGAGATAAAGCTAACGCACTTAACGGTGTGTGGTTGCTAGAACAAATATTTTCGCAAAAGGTATTCCGCTAAGTGCTAATATGTGAAATCTAATTGCTCCATGTGAAAAGCACAAAAGTTTGCTAAATCTTCTACATCCCACGGTTACTCAATTAGTTGTTTTTAATAAACAACCAGTTTAGACGTGGACAGCCTCATGTATGTAAATGCTTATAACCACCAGCTAGTTTATGCCAATGTTCAAATGATGAATTCCACGATATGCTACAAGAAATCAGGGAGCTGCGGGAACAGTGATCCAAAAATACGTGAGTAGGTAGCCTTAACCCTAGTAAACATTATCGCCATTTATTGGATGTCCATAACTATCAAAAATGCATTTACCATTCGATCCTTTTGCCTGTATACCAACTCTGGATCTGAAGAGAAAACTTCTTCGTTTATATTCTTCTTTTATAAGGCCAGAGTTTTTTAAATTACATCCTATACGATATAATAAATATAAACGATTTCTATAATGCTTAAATTGTCCGGCGTACGTTATTACTGATCAACGAGAATTAAGAAATTACAAATCCTGTTCTATTAACATTAAGTCGTACAGTTCCGGCAACAAGTTACAACAAATTATTATTCCGAATGTAAAAATCGATTACCAGTTTTATTGCGAACGAGCACGACATCGCACCTCGATGCGTTAGATACAAGAGTCGTGATAACGCATGATTGGCATATTTATAAAAACGTATTGGCTTTCTAGTGGAGTTTCATGACATAGTAAGGAATATTAAACTCTATTGAATTCTACAAACCATTTTCATTAACATTAATGGAGACAGTGCCTCTACTTCGTTTT
>JWHW01035263.1:119498-137934 GCA_000931545.1 Papilio glaucus | reverse complement strand
AGACACTTAATTAATCAAATTGTCAAATAAAACAGCTATTTAATCCATTACTTTAAGATAAATGTCATAAAATATTGATTTGTGATACGAGGTAATTTTTGATCTGTAGAAAAATGAGTTTTAATTTTTCTACAGGTCAACATGTAACTCTAAAGCTTTATGCGTAGGCTCCGTTAGGCCGATAAATATAATATGATATGCATAAAACATAATTGATTGAACGTTATCGCATTTGTTATTATACAAAAATAGTAAATCAATTTGCATTTTTTTTATAATTTTTTCAGTAAAAATTACAACTTGATGCAAATTTTCTTATCAAAATCTAATAACACTTTGTCCGTTAGAGGCTTTTTGGGGGGTCAACAATCTGTCCTCGTTCATTCATAATACATTTCAATATTAAAATATAATACATTCATTGATTTTCTTTATCGTTTTTTATTTATGCACTTAGCATAATGCATAAGTTAAGAAAAGCAATAAAATAACATAGCTAAAGAATACGCATTAAAGTCAACTCAAAACACAAAATCACCACCTTTTCCTCACTCCGACCGCCACGATAAAGCTAGATCATAACAAAGCTGCCTCGTCGGCGGGACTGATGCTGTAAATTATGATAGAAGCGTTGCAGGAGTTTACCTCAACTACTTCCCCCATTGCCAACGCATTACAAACTTATAGTAACGTTAGCTCTTAAAATTATCTGATATACATACTACTATTCAAGCACCACTTTTTGGCACTCTTCAGCCGAAACAATGAAATGAAAGTGATGACGAGTAAATATAATCTTAATTCACAAAGTCAAGTCATTAAACATTTTATTTAAAATTTCAATAGAGGTTCGCCTAAACCATGCACAATTGTTAAACTGCTCGAAATCCCCGGGCGATACGTGGTGTGATAGCACAATACAAAGTGTTTATCTCGCATACACACATAAGATGTTTCCGAGACACGTTACAAAATGAAAATACACATAACACGGGATGAAAAAAAAGGAAAACATCGCAACGGCCTCGCGAAGTTAACCCCGAGGCGGCCGCCGGGGACTGGGGGCTCGTAATTGAAAAATAAAAGGCCGTAATAATAGAATTTACATTACGTGCTTTTCAATGATAAATTTTGCCAGCTGTCTGTTTTTGTCACAGACCGAAATTGACTTACATGTACCTACTGTGACGAACGCCGTCGCTGCACGCCCTCTAATTATATTAAATGTCTACTTCCCACTTTTTTGCCTCGTCTAAAGTTCTCAGTTATAAAATATAAAAAGCCGATTGTTCCTCGATGAATCAGGCAAATATTGTTAAAAACAGCTGGTGTGGTTTTACTAATTGTACCGAATATACCAAACACGGGTAATTATTATGATAGATTTCCATAACATTGTCATCACACCGCCGTTTTGAGAAACAAATTTTAGCAATTCGTTTTCGCGTCTGCGGACGGAAACTCATTGACACAAAATAGCTGATTATTGAATCCGAAGCATCATATTACAACTTAGACGCCACTAATCTATTGCCAATGTTCATCTACGTAGAAATATGAGTTTGTTCATACTAGAGTATGATTTCAATGTAAATTTATACCAAGTTTTTTTTTCAGATTTTATTCTTTTAAGTTCTAAATTTTTGGCCACTATCTCATTCCACGAATGGGGCCCAGAAGTGTCCTTTCAAATGGATCGATAGCCTCATGAGAACGGACGGACCACATACTGTGGAAGGCATTGTCGAAGGCCTATCTGCAGCGAAGGGCAGTGAAGTGAAGGGATACAAATTGATGATGACTACGTCTTTGTCATCTATATTTGTTAACAGCACAGTGCATTTTATATCAGAACAGAAATGTATGTCCAAAAACTTTAAGTGTAATTCTTGTTTTATCATCAATGTGCTGGGAACTACAATGTTCCACAATAAACAATTGTAAACACATTTACGCTATTAAGCAAACGTTCCCGTATTAACATACATTTAAGCCGTATTACCAGGAGCGCATAAATTGTTAATATATACAATCACATACCAAAACGAACTTCCCAAACATTTGTATGCAGATATTACGGTAAACGGTAGAATTGTTTCGTGCTACGTACGACATTTCCGTACAATACGTTGGGCGAGGTGGCGCGGTGGCGCGGCGGCGGCTAACTAGCCGCAAGTGAGATGTAAATGTGCGGGGCAGGCGCGCAGGGTCGCAGGATCTGCCGCATTGTGCACCGCCAACCAGCGCTCCTGCGAATTTACAAGTCCTTGCATATCATTGACCACATTTTACATAATATACTAGACTAATACACGGCTTTTAAGAAAAAAAACAAAAACTGTCGCTACCACTGTTTAGTCGAAACATATCTGAATTGGATCGGAACCTTAGCATCGGCGATTGCCACTAAATATTACGTGTCTAAAACACTTCTTCTTCTCGGAACTCTTGGAACTCATTAGATGTTTCTGGTCCCGATGGGTAGCGGCCACTTAATATCTGGCGACCCGCTTGCTGGTCTGCCACCTTCGTCCAGATAAATAAATAAATATTACAGATAAGTAATTCCTGACCTGACCTAAAATAATCTGATTGCAAACAGTGTGAAATAAAGTTGACGACATATAAAGAGGTAATTTCTTAGTTTTACGAATATTAATTACTTACAATTTTTACATAATGGTATCCATCGAAGTAATTATCGACTTATATCTAGGCAGTGTCTTAAGCCTATGTAAACTATTATTGTACACAAGTTGTAATTACTCGTATATCGTGAAATTGATAAGACTCTAATGACGCTTGGACCAAATAATATCAATTCAAAAGACAAGCACGCCTGTCCGAAGACATTCGACGGCCTTTAAGTTGGCTACATAGTTTTTATGATGGCATCGTGTGAACCGGGACGCACGATTCGCTGCGCCGACGCACGCCGCATATCTATTATATTGCTCGGCGATTAGAACGCAATATTAAAACGCATTCGATCATCGGCTATTGCATTCGAATGTTTTGGTGCCAACTACATACGTACGTAGGTTACTTTGATGCACGACTTTAATTACTGGGAATCGTAATTCTTCTTTTCAACTTATTTTTTAGTTTGATGTTATAAAATTCGAAAGCTACTTACTTGTTTTTTGTTAAAAATCCTTAGAGAGTATGCAGATAAATTTCTAAAACTCAATTAATTTCGCAGTTGTTCGGATTCACAGCATTTCATAATTCGGATGTAGCAACAAAAACATCTTGTTATGCAACCGAATCATCAATGATTATAAATGAAGTACAACTGAAAAGTGATTCAGTAGTCCACAAATCTACAAATCTGGAAAACCCAAGTTAACGTTACCTTAAATCTGTACGTAGGGTAAGTTTGTAGAAACGACTGGAGAAGGAATGTTCATATGTATGTAGTAAAAATAAAAAAAATTAATCGTGCGTGATTCGGATCGCATCGAAGTACTTAGTTATCATTGATCTTTTATCTAGCGTTTGGTTTAATTTGATATAATTTGCAGTTGTAAAAAAGTCGTCAAAATTGGTTCAGTAGTTTAGAGTATTGTAACACTGTGTTGTGCAAAAAAATAAACACACCTCATTTGTAGAAATGACCCACAACCCAAACCTTTTTTGAGGGCTAGATCCGCGCTGACGGTAAAATGAACAATATAATAGAATATATATAATATATAAGAAAGAAGTCCGATTACAGCATCGTTATAAGGCCTCTAATTAATGAATACGTACACAAAAAATACGGAAACGCGCGTGATTAACAATTAATTTTAATTCAAGACGGTCAGTCGTCCCATATATGAGTTGGCGCCACAGATTCTATTACAAGCAATTTTAAACCTCTGTTTCTATTTTGAAGAAATCTCTAGTGCCTATGTATTATATAAACCGTAGCCTAACAAGTTCAGTAAAAGCATATGACGAGACAATTATGCCGGTTCTATAACAAAAATATAATAACATTGTTTCTATAAATATTTTATGCTAATGCTATGACTGACGCAATAAAAATAAAAGAACGCGGCATCTTTCGTCCGTAAACGATGAATCATGACCTTATGGCAAACTTTACATTTAGCATACACCAACCAAGCTATTTACTACAGGCTGTTCTTCATTTCAGTTACATTGACACCAAAAATCATAATATTAAGTACTTTAGTAATCATTGAATATTATACTGCTAACTTTTCATCTAGCAGTGTAGTTCCAAAGACTGGGTGGATATAAGGATGCATAATAAATATTAGGGTAGTTGACAGTATGAAGAAAATTGGCAGATTTTAATTTATGTGGTAAATTATAGGCTATACATGTAAATTTATAAATATTTATTTCTATATTTGAGAAATAAAATTGCGATTTCGCCGTCATCAGTCACGTGACAACGAACGCCAATCAGAGCGCGTGACGCCACAGTCTGGTAAGCTTTCAACTACTTCTTAGTGAAATTTAGCCTTTTCCAGTAATTTTGATGATTTTTCGAAACCAACACCAATTTCTGCTCTGCGGAATTCCGTGATATTAAAACTATGTGCGTATACAACAGTGAAGAGTACAGAACCGGACAGCGGTGTTAAAATGGCGGTTATGATATGTAAAAATATTTTTTCTTACATTCATAAATATTTTTGATGTTAAGATCCATAAGATCATTTAATATTAGTGAATGCTAGTGGTGAAATTTGTTCGACCAACTCTTTATTGTAAAATACAAAATACAGAAAAGCAAAGCGCGACAGAAGTGATTGTAAATAGTACCGTTGATTGTTGACGAACAAGAGTACATTATTCGTTTATCCGAAGGATAGAATAACACGTAGAATAACAGTTTCTCTTTTTTTATTGTACTGATATATTGCGGTACTATATACAATGCTTGTAATAATAAGTATCCATTTTATATTAATTATTTCTTAAGCTTTTGATAGCACTTCAACCAACAGATGTTTGCTTTGCACATTTTGACGTCATTGTAGTCGCCAGGACAGCTTGACGCGTTTTGACTACGAAATGTCAAAATGTTTATAAAATTGCTAAATAAAATATATTCATGTCGTTTTTTTAACCGAAATATTAACATTTTGGCATAAAATAAGCCATAAGCCACAATATTTTTTATTAAAAATCGTCAACTACCCTATTATAATTCAGCTATAAAATGACAAGCAAATAGTGTTTACGTACTCAGGTTTTAGATAGTTTATGTAAACAAAATTCAGCCAAAACTTGTGTTATATACAATATTAAACAACGGCCTTTTAAGATTAAACAGATTTTGGAAATTTGATATAACAAAGAACGTCTAATTACTAAAACAACTGAGGAAGCCCAATTTTAATAGGAGTATTCAAATAGTGCCTTTTATATAATATTTAATATTGTACATATGTACATATCATCACCTTATTAGTATGCGAACCATTAAAACAATTTAACATTTTAATTGAAAACATTTTCTAAGAAGTAAATATCAAAGAAATAAGTATCAGCCTGTATCAAAGCAAGAAAGTTGCACGACGAACGTAGTTGCAGCTACCGATCATCGAGCGAAATATATAAATCGAAGCGTTATCATCTTCGGCGATCACCGCGGACGGCTGGCAGGCGGGCGGGATGCGAAATAAATAAGCATTTCCATACTAAGCCTCAAGCAGCAGTACGAAGCGTCGCTGCCGCGTCAGCTACGTCCACGGCGCACTCTGACAGCCGCGCAACGCTGATCTATAACGCCTTGTTATTATTTGAACGAGATCTATTGATCCTAAAGGTGTGGAAGTCGCGATCCGATCCGACGAAGATCATTTTGTTCGACTGGAGCGACCGCTTTTGAACTAACCTGACGTTACAATGGTCTCTAGTGACGGCAATGATTTAAAATCTGTTAACAGGACGGTTCTCTTTTTAACGATCGGTATACAATTTCCATAAATGGTTCCTCCTCAGATGATCTCAGTATTCCGAATGCATTACACATTTATATGGAATAACGTGAAAGTAAAGGACATAAATATATGTTTATTATTAAGTTGCCCCTCGCTCACTCATCCCTAGTGTAGTGCAGACGTAAACAATGACCGAAGGATAATACCTGGTAGGAAGAATGAAACTGAAATCCCCGCCGTAATGAACTCCCGGTTCATTACTCCCCATATTATCTCGAGTAATTATCTCCTAGTCTCGTGCCCGTAGACTGCGGCACTTCATCAAGATATCGACTAATACAGTACTTATATTAAATCGTGTTGTGATTTATTGCAGCACCTTATAATGCTTATACGGCGTTATTTAATTACAAAGATGTTTTGCAAATTAAACTCGATTAAAAATGTTAACAATAAGTCAAGTAACGTCGTACAAATTTAGAAAAGGCTACAGAAAATTTATAAGCATTAACGAGTTTTAACCAACTTAAAGTAGAAAGAAAGGAATTGGCTAATGATTGCAGCTAAATATTTTATTTTTATTTTAATTCAATTAATAAAGTCTGAAACGGCTAAACTGATATTTATAATTATTTATACATAAACGATTAAAACGCTTTGGAATTAAGAAAATAACAATAAGCTACATTTTATGACACCAATCAATAACAATAATAGGTTAGTAGTTCAATAATATTTTAGTATAATTGTAACTTGAAGAATTATTTAAAATATGGTGTCCAAAGACGTTTCACTTTTAGATCTTAATTAACTAATATCAAACTAAAAAAATGTTACGTAGTCCCTTACATTCACTTCAGGCGTCTACCATACAAGAACAAGCCTACCAATGAAATCAATTTATATATTAACGTGAGATTCATGTCTATTTTTAGAGCTGCGAATAGTTCATAGAGCAGCAAGTAAATCGCAAGTAGCAGTTACGACACTCGAGTGAGACCAGTGACAATCATCATGATAAAATAATGACGGCGAGGCAGGAAGCGCAGCAAGCAGTTATTCGCAAGCCGCCGCCCGCGCATAGGGGCTTTTAATCAACACTTTATTGTTTAATGACCCCCCTCGGCCGACTCGTAAATTAAAAGGGTGACGGCTCGAACCCTATTGACGAATGCGTTATATGTGAACGGATTTAGACTGAATACTTGATAGAGATAATATCGACCCATACACGATACGGCGTTCGTACCTACTGAGAACGCATGTAGATCATATCTGCCGGCATGGGAATACTTGTTATGAGTAGCGGATCCTGTTTTATGGAAAACTTGGAGCGGCAACGGGCTACTGGTGTATATCCAAGTACATTTCTTACCTTGCTGTATAATCATGTAAATACGTATGTTTTAAACCTGAAGTGATCTCTTACGGAATGCTTGATCAGATATTTGCGTGGAAGTTAATTTCTTTTTTTACACATACCAAGCACGATACTTATAATAAAACATTTAATTCAACACGTATTTGTTTTTTATAATATTGATTGACTGTTTAAGTAAATAATAAATTTGTAATTTTATTACAAATTAATTATTTTATTTTTGTATTAATTTTTAACAGATGTTTTTAGAAATTTGAACCTTAGCTTGGTTAAAATTTCTAAAAACATCTGTTAAAAATCGCAATGAATCAACGAAACAATAAATAAAATATATTTGCAAAATATATATAAGTAAACTCAAGGTCAATCATGAGGTCCAAGCACAAAAACAATTACATAAGTCATTTTAAAAATTGCTGCGATTTAAACCACATTTCGTTAAAATGTATCCGTAAATTGAAGCTGTCAATTAAATTACAAAAAAAAATTATCATGTCTCGCCGATAAAATCATGTAAAGCGTGTAATTATAAAGAAAGTGAAAGCAATCGAGCGGCACGATGCGACACGCTTACGTCGCATTAGACAATCGATGCCCCAAGTCGCCGCGTGTAAGACGAGTAAGGTTAAACAAGCGTTAATAACAAATATGAGTTAAGATTAAAGGTAAGTAGAGGAGGCGTTGTAACGAGCCGGCCGGGGCGTCGCGTGCGCCCCGCGCGATGCCTTCCACTTGCCCGCTGCGGAAGCGTTGGAGCCGACCTCACATTGTAACTGAACATTTTATAATTCACTTATAGCTTATATTTTTAACTAACAAGAAAATCGCAACCTGTTGTCGTGGGGATCATTTTAAGTTACCTATTTGGTTTATTATGTATTGCTACTTCTAGTATGAATGCTATATTAATTACTTTGGTATGAATTGATAAAAACACTATCGAGTGGCCGCGTAATCGCATATCCATAAAGTTGTTTCAACCTTCTTTAATAAGCTTAAGCCAACTTTATAAGTTTGGACGTTTTAATGATCAAAATCAATGTTTTTACAATTAACTTTTGACAGAACAGCGAATACTGTCGCACATTTCTTACGAAAAATGAACAATGATTAGGTCATTCAAGAATTGATACTGAGTCTTTAGATTTGGAGGTTAGCTACCGACGAAAACTCCAATACCGTGTGTAATCGTGAATTGTTTTAGTACATAATTATAATTGTTATTTTTAAAAAATTGTGATCTATTCGTTAAATAATATTATAATACAAAAAGAAGCAGATATACCACTAACGATTGAAAAGTAAAGACTCGAAGGCGTCCCAATTGCGACACTATTTCTTTAGCTTACGTCATGTGTTTAAACTTACGCTTAAGTGACAAACAGTAGATGTCCTCTTATTTCTTATTATTTTACGCTATCTTTCTAACACCATTTGACATATGTGAATGTTGCTGTCACTGTCTATAGAACACTTTTGAAAGGTCATTTTGTATGAATATGACATATCTATAGTGTATAATTGAAATAAATAACAGTACGCTCGCTACTCCATGGATTTCCGTGATAGTATTAAAGGCATTTGATCCCTGACTTTTAATGCTTCACCCCCGGCATTAAAATTATGTGTATATTTGTATCACGCTCGCGATTGTAGGGCCTCGACGGCTCGTACGGGCAACGAATCGAACACCGCTCGTCAAGGTCTTCATCGCCATATACTATGTAGGCACAGCTAGGGACGACTACCAACAATGTAACTACCTAATGTTTTACTAAAAGCTTAATACGACGACTGCTGAAGTAAGTTTTATGATCTTTGGTTTCGTTCCATTCAGTAGTTGTTATTAAAAAAACACTTGATTGTGCATGTGCTGTAAACTGGAAGTTGTGATTCTTTTTTCTATAAAGTTGTCAATTTTAATCCATGTCTTGATATTATTTCTTTAATAACAAATTTTATGTTCTAAAAAATAATATCTTAATAGACTTTTAGAGAAATTGCTTTTTTGGGAGACATTTTTTCATCTTTTTTCTCCTTACCATACATTATTGACGCAGATATACTCTAGACTAAATAGATCACTTCCTATAACATTACAAACAAAACAGAGTTCTGGTTTTTGCAACATCATATTTTTTATGTATATTTAGCGAAATATCTGTATTTCATTAATAAAAATAACAATCGGCCCCTGGCTCTAATTACTTGAAACTTGATATCATTCATTAGTAGGGCCCTAAATTATTGTGTGAAGCAAAATTCTTAATTATATCTCTTAAAATTTCTAAGCAAAATGTAGCCTTAAGCGCCGGCAAGGCAGCAAAATGATATGTTTGTAAACAACCGAAAATTTTACCGTTAAGCGCTAATTATACTTTATGATAACAATCCGCCGGGGCGAAGGTAATAACGCTCTGATTTGTTAATTTGATACTATCTTATAACTGGCCAGTATTTACAGAACGGCGCTACTGTGTAAATTTATTTTTTAACAATTGTAAATATTGTTTTGAATATTCGAAGTTATATCAACGCACATAGCCTCTTAGGTCTCTGTAAATACCTACGAGTGTACTCGTCAGCCTTGGCAAAACATTTGTTAAATTTTAGATTAAACTATTAAATTGGTAATATCAGCCTCTAATCCTCTCCACTGATATAAGTAAGTTCGTCTAGGAAGTCTCCGACTTACCAGCTTCACATTGATTCGTTCGTTATCGAGTCTAGTAAAATTGATGTCAAAATGTGAGGCAGATAAAGGTACATGCATTTTTATAGGTGCATACATTTTTCACCTTACACGATTAAGTTCCATTGTATATCATGATACAATACTGATTAAAATTGTTCGCAACCCATTCGCACCCTAACGATAATATTTTTTCTAATATAACTTTGACGTAATCAAAGTCATAGAAATATTATCTTCGTCAGGGTAATTATCCAGCTCATAAAACCGATGTTAAACGTTTAAGTAATGTGTTAAAAGACCTCATCGCCCTTCCAATTAGACGAGTAATTACGGTGTTCAGTTCAGAGTTATTAATTTAATAAGTGGGGGAGGTCGGGTGACATCGTCAGGTGCGCAGTTATGGTTACGAAGCGTGTCGCGTGTCACCTGTCGCGTGCGCTCAGCGTGTTTTGACGCTATGACCAGGACAACTGATTAATTACCACCATTCATCATAATATTATGAATTTATACAGGTTTACGGAACAGCTGTTACGAGGGAGGCACAATGACACCATAATCTCTTACAGGGTCTGGGGTGAACTACATTTCTTTACGAAACAAAGGTTTATTAAAACATCCGCTTCGTGACGACATAAGATGCAGTTTGCTTAACATTATTAATTTAAATATCTTACATGTGTCGTTGTTAGTTTTTCGGCACCACACAACAGCTTTTGATAATGTAAGCCTGGTTCGATTCGCTGCCCCATTAATCATTGGGTATTGCCGCGCATTACGTTGTAGTGTAGTCCATAATCGTATCCTGCTCTTTTTGGTTTTCTAGCCGCAAGTTGCCGTAGACAAACATGCTTGACGGAAAACTCTTTAGTACTTGTTATGAGTTTTATCGCTGGTGGCGATACAATTGGGAACAATTGCTGGTTTACCACATACTAGAATTAATTATCCATTAGCGGTATGACTAGTTTTTATTTGTGGTATGGTGCTATGGTGAACGTTTTAATGACTTATAGCAAGTGCCTCATAATTAAAGTTCAACTGCACTAATGTTAAATTAATTCAAGTTTACTCGTTTAATTTAAGTTTTGCAATATAGGTCATTTGTTAGTAGAATAGTTATGATACTCTTGGAAATCCTTAAAAATATTTTTAATTAACCCATTGAATAAACATAAAACTAGGTATCTATGATCAAGTAGTTCCATCAACAATCTATGGGCCTTTTAAAAGTTATAAGAGAAATATCTCATCGGTCATATTTTTTTCAGAAGCCATATTAAATCAGTGCCTATCAACGCGTCCTGCATTCTAAGTCCGAGAAGGGATCGATATCATGTATTTTTATAATTAAATTAAATTATTTTAATTAATGATTCACTTTGTATTATGAAACACTACGGAAGTAAAGCGCAACCGGCGTAAAATATAATGTAGATAAATTGAGATGTAAGAAGCAACCAAGATTTTCTTTCATAAAATTTTAATTCTCTAATTCACCCCGCAGCCGGATCGCAGCCGTTGAGTAATTACTGTAAAAGGTCTTAAGCATGAATGTTATGACGGTGTTTATGAAAAGTATTTGAGTGTAAATATAGCGGCGCTTTCGCACTGCCTTTCTCAGCGCCTGAATGCTTACCGCACAATAAAAAGAAACATCTTTTATAAATTCAAAGCTTTCTGTGCTTCACTATGCCACATTTTTCTTTCTCTTTGCGATCATATTCTAAAGTTAGAATAGATTCTCGCAGTTCTTCTAAAAAAATAATGTTTACTTAAACAAGTATACCCTTACGACTGTTACTATACAGGGATGGTCAAAGGGAGAAAACATCTCATTTAAAACATTTTGTATCAAAGTTTTTTTCGACCAGTGTGACAAACTCAATCCTAACTTTTTTCCTGTGTATCGCCTTGTATGTAACAGTTCTGTAAGTTAATAGTATGCCAGGAATATTAAATGGCCTTCTGTTCTAGGTAGAGATTATCCATATAACTTTAGTTTTATGTGCAAACTACAGACACTTTAAAGGAAAATACTATACGCGTAGATACGCGAAATTAAATTGATATTACGATGAATTATAAATTCTACGGACGTTAATATAAAAGTTAATAGAATTTATAATTTACTTCTCGTAAATTAAACTAATAATAAAAAATAGAACTCTTATACATCTGTTTGACATCGCTTTTGGAATCTTTTATAGTAGTACTTTTCTATATCTACCTTATACATTTCTATTTTTATTGCTATCCTGATAATAATATTAATTATTCTGATTTAATGAAAACTTGTCATCAGTACAATGACTGGCAAAGACAACACTAATACTACCGAGTTATTTAAAGTAAATATACGTCAACTATAGTTAATAAAAACAACCCTAAATACAAAATGAAATTATAACCATTTGATGAATAACAGACTCACAAGGCAGGCTACCTCGACATTTGACATGATAATAATTCGAAGGGAAGAAGTCGAATTTAATAGCAAGTTAAATGATACGTGCCCTGATTGGAAAATGTATGCTTATTCAGGTCGAGCGAGGCCGCGCGAGGCGTCCCTCCCTGGCCCTCCGCAGCCCTCCCCGGCGCTCCGCACGCCTGATTTGAAATGAATGGTAATAATGGCCGGGCATCCCGCTCGCATCGTTTTGTATGATTATTCCAGATTAATTATTTGTTGGAATTTCGTTGGCTAATTTTTCGGAACAGGATTTTTCCGCTTTGACTGACGGTTTAATTTCAACTCGTCTTAGGGTGATGTTGTATAGACTCGATGGTAAAAGGTAGACGGGCTCGTTTTATAATTATTAACAAGGCTATCATTTTCTAGGCTTATTTTAGAAGCTAACCCAACATTTATTTTTAAAAAGACATGTAATTTTCTTTAATCCACTCTCAACCATGACACCATGGATCAAATATTTGGTTGAAATTTGTTTGAATCATTTACTGTAGGTACCAAAGAACTGAGATGAAAAATGGCACGAGCAATTTCAAAAGTGTACGACTTCTGTACACTCTGAAAAGACTTTTCTCGTTTCATTAAAGAATCAATTCTTAAGAGACACTGATTTCATATGGTTCTCCTCTATACAAATTACTATCTTAACATATTCTTTGCATAGAAAATTGCTTACATTTTTCCCTTCTCACTTATTCTTTACTACGCTTATGTCTCACTTGATCGACATATCTGAATAAATTTTCCTTATTCGAAATGTTTAAGAATTACTATGGATAAGGTTTGGTAGTACATTACGCGAGGAAGGTCCCGAGGGCCGGTGGCTGATGCGAATATCAAATCGCAGCCGCCCCCAGACTCCATAACGCTCATCCATTAGACTGCGGGGAAAGCGACACCTATGTCCGTCATGTGCCATTCACACGACCCGTCAAAACTTTTCACGCTTACACTTATTGATTGTTACTCCGGCACCTATAAAGCACAGAAAACTAAATGATATCTCATTAACCATGCTATTTTCTTTATTTGCCATACATTTCGCTTTATTGTAATATCAACAATTAAAAGTAGATTTTAATAGTACTTGCAAAAGGTCGGTTTTGTTTGGCGAGCGACGGATGTTTGTTCTTTCGACTGGACCGTCCCAGGGGGCCCGAGCTGGCACATTCTGACGACTGAACTAAGTAGAAAGATAGAACAGAATTAAGCGGGCCAATTATCCCGTATTGGATTTATTGGTAATCTCTGCACGAATTGGCGCGAGGGTGCGAAGCGAACCAACTTTTGATGATGCCTCCATCGGTATTATGAACAAAGTTGTTGCAATTTTTATGTAGGTGGATTTATTGTTCGTCGTCCTCTTGTTTTGCCCTCCATTGTGTGCAGGCAGATAAAAGAAAGCTCCCAACCGTTTCATTACAAACAGATCAATCTTTTATTAATATACTCGTCTTGGATTACCTATTGTACCAACTGTAATGTTTATACATGTTTTTCTTCGCTTCTTATAAAATATTTTATTGGTTTATTATATTGCACATTTAAAGTTGGACTCGTTTCAAGTTTCATGTTTCACATTTGCTATAAGTTAATAAAACACAGGCGATAGTTTAGATTAGGAGTTAAAGCTGACATGTATGTTGGCACAAGTATGTGTTTGGTGATCCATACGGAGATTAATACCCTAAAGATTTAATTCCTATTAATTTTATAAAAGAAGAATCAAAATTACCAGCTGATCGTTAGTTGAATATTATAAAAAAGACAAGCAATTTATTAATATTTATTCACAATCCTCGTATAAAACACTATCCGAATATTCAATACAAATTTCAATTTAAGTCATTGGATTGTAGTAATCGATAACCGAAGCGTCCATCACTAAATCAGATGACCCAATATTATATCTATGGCGGACAGGGGAGAGTCATCGTAAGATTTATAAGTTGGACCCCTGGTGACAAACAGCCGAAACTATGGATAGCGACAGATGGATCAATCCCGAATATTCGTCTTTTGATATCTTTTTATTTTCTACTAAAATTGCCCTCGCGTATACAAATTTATCATCATATCCAGAGACAGATACAACTCACGCAAAACAAAGTTTTTGTACCCTTTTTGTGAAAGTGGATTGACGTAATATTTGCATCTTGATGTGTTCGCATCTTGAAGTCGTATTTTATAATTTTAGTGTTCGTATTCAACGACACCGTGCATTTCTTCAAACGTGGCATGTGTGATTCCAATTTGTTTTTAAACCGTGAATTATACTTAGATACGGTTATAATAATTTCTACAAAATTATCCAAATTACCATAACATGGCTATTTTGAACAAAAATATACACTAGCTTAAGTCTTGCGTAATTCATAATTCTTAAAACAAACATCTTAAAAACAAGGAAACTGCTACTTGTTTGTTCCTTACTCTTGTTTTAAGTTACTTTAAACAAGTCAGCTACTGACTCAACAATGGATAATGTAACTTATAACTTTCCACGTCATGAGATCGTCAATTGCAAAACAGTTTAGCGCAAACCTGTCGAATGGGACAAAAGAAATTGATATATTGATATAAAAGCAAAAATATGTTCGTGGAGTATTGGTAAAAAATCTAAGTGATACGTCATAGCCGTCAGTCTCGCATCCCGCCTCTTGGGGATTGCATAAAAAGTTTTCCCAACATTCACTTTGAAGGGACACGTGAAATATAAACGATGAACTAGTAAACTATATGCCTAGAACTGCGTATTTTGTGTTTTTTTTTAAAACTTGTTCACATATATTTAACTGACCTTCAATTTTTATACCAATGCCGACAAACACTTCATGACCATTGTCAGTGTGTATGTATCTTATCTATTGTTATACAATCCAGCAAGGCTGTTTTACATGACTTAAGCTATAGAGTTGATGGTAAATTGACTGGTATTTGTTGATGTTTGCAATAGAAAATCATCGATCATATGTGTCCTACGAGTTGTTCATTAAAACTGAAAGACCTTACTCATAACAATAAAGCATTTGTTGTGTAGCATCCTCGTAATTTAATTGTAAAAGCGTAAAATTATAGCGGCGAGAGTAACATGTTCGATAGGTACCCAGCCGATACAAAACTCGTGTAATGTTGTACAAACAATCGAAGACATGAGATTATGGTTCTGGTTGGTTTCTAATGTATATGGTGAGAGTTCCACCCCTACCACAAACACCTTATAGCTCTATTATAAGCGGATAGAAATTGATACCGCTTATAACCAAGCTTATGAGCTGTGAAACATTCAACAGCTTACTGCAAGTAGTCAATTTATTTTTAGTACTAAATCCAAAAACATATACGTTATGACTTCGTTGTAAAACATATAAATGTATGAAGATGTCAGGGTAATACTAACGTGTCTTCAGATTAATATTTTATGTGCAGGAGGGAGTTATTTCCCTAATGTGGCCGTTAAAGCATAATATATTGATAATTATTTCACTTACTCTGCGTAAATATTCGACGCAGCGCTCTCTTGGTGATTTAGTGTTATGAAGTAGATGAAAAAGTATTTCGAGATGGTATAACTATTATATAAGATGTATTTATAATTTTCGGGAAATCGATTGAAGTTAGTTAGTAGTGGGGGGCCGTTCTCCGCAACTCCACGACTAGCGCGTATTTTGCGTAAATCGATTGAATAAAATAATAATAGAAGCGGTAACTACACTAAACGGTACTAAACGAATATATAAAAATTAATTCTAACAACTTTTTACTTAAACGCTACTTCTTGTTCTTGGTTGCTTTACTCTTGTTGGAGTGGTCGTGGTTATCACGAGATTGGTTTCGGCGGTAGACAGTATCCACCGCACGACGTCCGCCTGCTGGCCGTTAACCGGACACATTCGTGTACGGCGTTAAATAGTGTAATGCAAGAAAATATACAATCACACCCGTAACACCGAGAAGTAGGCCGAGATTAGGGATTTTCATTTGGTATGATTTTCAACTCTCACCTCTGGTACATAGTAGTCATCATATATCAAGACAATTAAGACTGAAAATGACGTAAGTAGGTACTCCAGCTATCAGTTTTACCGAGTAATGTATATGAAGATTCCAAAAAATACGTACATATCTTGAAATCAAATTCAAAGGTGTCTAAGGTATATGAATTTATAATTTAGATTGATTAAGGTTAACTACAAGTGGATATAACATTCTTTATTTCAAATATAATAATCAATATGAAATTATTCTACAGGCGCTATTGTAGTTGTCTCTTCTATCGCAGGCGTATCAGAAGAAGGTATAGAAGTATTAGACACAGTATCAATAGCAGAATTATTTACATTCGTAATGTCTGCAATAGTGACTGCAGCAGTAGAATTACTACCATCACCTGTAGTAATTTCGTCTTTTAAGATTTCTTCGACATTAGAGCTGTTAGTACTAGCATCTTTTATTTCATTGCCTTCCTCGCTACTGTCCATATTATAATTTTCGGTGGCGCTGTCTTCATTTATTGGAGGTACTCCGCCGGCCCACGGGGGGACTGACGTCTTCGGAGCTCCCGATCGCCATCGAGTCCTCGTGGCGGGTGAAACAGATTTATATTTTTCTCTGTCCTTTTTTATATAGCATGTACATTTACAATTTTTATCCGCATGAGCAACATCGTAATTCAAATCGACACATTTCTGTATGCATAAAAAAGATTTCTCAAAGCTTTCGCATTCTGCAATCTTATGAAAGCCGTAACGCAAATCATGCTTTCTTCCTAAAAAAATTATATTACATTTATTTACATACTTAACATTATACCTAGGTTGGCAATTGAATGCCATTGAAAAAAATAGTGATTTTACTCACCAGTTGCAATATTTGAAATATTGTTTACTTCGGTAGGTATATAGACTGTAAAATATGAAATTTAAATAACTATAAAAACACAAAACAAAAACAAAACGACTAAGCATACAAAAAGCCTTATTTACACCAGTGATATATTTAGATTCTCTATCAAAATAAAACACAATTGGGTTCCTGCAGGGTTTTGCAAATCTGGGCCTAAACTCCTACAAATCAAAGGAAGCCGCCGGTACACCACTAATTATACTGTGAACGCGTACTCCAAAGTTATCTTGTTAGTAGACATTTATATGTAAATAATTAGATCCTTACCTACTGTTGACCTTAAATCACTTACACATGCTGCAAAATTAATCGATGTCCAAAGTATTACCATAAATAATGTCCCCATTTTAGAGCTTTAACGACAAATGCACATGTAAAAATGTTCTCATTTAAACAGTTAATAAAATTTGAACGCAATGTTAGGCCTATGATGAGATATCGCGCAAACGTTTGATTAATCAATTAGTTATGGGTACTAAAACTAAATGAACCATGAACGAAATCTTTAACTCAATTTGGTATCAGTTAACATTATGTTGACACTAAAAAATTGCTTCAAATTCGATAATAAGAAGCGGTTTATTAATTTTACCTAATAATTTTTACGTAGTTAAATTATCATGCTGTAAATGCTATTTCATGTTATATAATCTTTTTTATTTCATTTTATAGAATGTGCACAGGCGATTATTCCGTTACTATTGCAGATATCAAAAAACTTTAAACTGATATCGTAAGAACTTTACCTAATGAGTAAAATGACAGTAATAACTTTTTAAAAATAATACGAGAAATATCCAATAAAATTACATTAACCTCTCCCATACATTTAGTATGAGATTTCATTTTAGTTTCCTTATTTAAGTGGAATAGTACCTACTCATTTTACCCTTATCATTTTATACTTATGCATGATATGATATTGATGAATTTTAAGGAAAGTTCATCAAGAATCTGTAAATAGAGCTCGTCGTATTGCACAACGAGGACGTCACTTGGACCATCAGCTTTGAATATAACATTTTGTGCTTACTAAGAAATAAAATTCACACTGCACTATATGGACATGGAATCAG
>JWHW01035263.1:96693-119046 GCA_000931545.1 Papilio glaucus | reverse complement strand
ACTAAATGAACCATGAACGAAATTTTTAACTCAATTTGGTATCAGTTAACACTACGTTGACACTAATAAATTCCTTCAAATTTGATAATAAGAAGCGGTTAATTAATTTTACCTAACAATTTTTACGTAGTTAAATTATCATGCTGTAAATACTATTTCATGTTATATGATCTTTTTTATTTCATTTTATAGAATGCAGACCGCTTTCACAAAATGTTATTGGTTATACCGGGTGTAATCGTTAAGTGTGCACAGGCGATTATTCCGTAACTATTACAGAAAAAACTTTAAACTGATATCGTAAGAACTTTACCTAATGATTAAAACGACAATAATAACTTTTTAAAAATAAAACGAGAAATATCCATAGTATGAGATTTTATTTTAGTTTCCTTATTTTAAGTGGAATAGTACCTACTCATTTTACCCTTATCATTTTATAATTATGTATGATATGATATTGATGAATTTTAAGGAAAGTTCATTTAGAATCTGTAAATAGAGCTCGTCATTATATTGCACAACGAGGACGTCACTTGGACCATCTGCTTTGAATATAACATTTTGTACTTACTAAGAAATAAAATTCACACTGCACTATATGGACATGGAATCAGTATCCTTTTTTATGAAAGTAGGTGGTAAACGACCAAGTGGTTCTTGATAACATAACCTGCCCTTACTTTTGTGAGTTGGATGGTCGCATTTTTTTTTTCGTATTCAAAACTGTGTGAAATGAGTTTGAACTCTGGTGACTGGGACTATTGCAGATTACATCTCATGAAAGTTGTTTCCTTGATCAGTAAAATGGAAATATGATGAGAACGCCTAAATACTTGTTCCTAATAAAATTAATTTAAGAAAAGTAAAACTGGCCATACTTTACTGTCAGTATAATATTGTACTGATATTAAATAGCTTGCCTTATTTATTTTTATTTCTTATTTTTGCAAGGCCAGGATAGAATTAAAAATCATATTTTTTTAAGATTTATTAAAAGATAATAATGTGCACTAAAGTAATACAGAACTCTATTAAACTAAAACATTATACATGAATCCTATGTAGAATTAGATGTTAGGGATTTGTTGTGTCTTTCGCTGCTACGGTGTCAGTACCGCTTAAAGTTTTATTTTCACTTAAAGTAGTATTTCCACTTGAAGTAGGAATTTCACTTCTTGCATCTGGCGCTGGCGTAGTGGGATAGTAGAAAGTCGGGCATGTAGCGTTACCCGTGTACCCTTGAGTCGTTTCTGTTTCTATGCCAATAATATCGTAAAGACGAGCGCTCTGTGTTTTGGGTACAGTTTTAGTGGTTCCGTTAGTCCTCCATTTGAAATAAGGCACTATAGTGGTAGTCTTCATATCGTGGCACGAGCATTTACATTTGAAATTCATTCGGAATATCTGAAAGCCCATCATTTTGCATGTCGTCATACACTTGAAACTCTTGACGTAATCCGAACAATGATTGTGAAAACTCAGACCGTAATGTTTTCGGATTGATTCATCTTAAAACACCATAAAAAAAATAATTAAAATAACGAATTCCAATTAGAAAATAATATACATTTTGCATTGTGTCAATCACTAAAGACGTTTCAGAACCATAAAAAACGTCATAAGGGGAAAAGGAAAAGTGAAAGGACCATGACAAAGGATCACTTTTCCTTTACTTTACCACAACAAAGAATTGTTACCGCTGATAAATTTGTTTATTAATCTACCTAGAATGATTTTACAGTGTGTTGATAAATACAAGAAAAGGTAAGATCTAAGTCATAAACTAAAATACATAAAACTCACTCCTAGTGTTTTATGATCCCAAAAGTAATTAAATGAACTATGGGGTTTCAAATAAGGTTTTAATCAATGATATTTCATTTTTGTTTTTGTATTAAAATATTATTAGTTTTAATAGAAATTGTAATGTGCATACGTACCATCACTAGCATATATGAATGCAGATGTCAAGAACAACATGAAATAAATCATTTTAAATCTGAACTCTCAACCGTATCCATGTCGAATTACGATGCAAAATATTAACACGTTATATTCGATATTCACGCCAATTAACAGTTTCGATTAACAGTTCATAAAATATAATTAAATTTACGCCTATCAAGTGGTAGTGCAATTGAGACTACTCGCGATTACATTATATTATAAAGTGCTTTTAATTAAAATCTATTGGTTATTCACACCTACAAAAATGTAGGCAAGAAAGCCGAAAGCTGCTCTGAATTATTAGAAATTCAAGTACATAAAATAATCAGTGGCAAATAAGTTTGTCCAGTGGACAGACAAAGAAGACATTTGGCATTTACATAAATATTCCTTTCTGATTTTGCTCACAAACACCAGCGTCATTGACATCAGTATCATGGACAACGTAATATTTTTACTAGAAAAGGGCGATATAAGAAGCACCCATAACCGACGAGCTTGTATGCGGAATCATCCAAATATGCATCTAGTAAGATGATGAAAGCCTCTGATAAATTATCTGGAAAGTTTTTTTACCAGAAATTGTGCTAATATGAATAACTAACCGATGGTCAGTAATTTTGCAAAAAATAATATGGCAGCATATTATTATTAGAAGTATTAGTGGTCGAAATCAAACGTTTGAAAAAAGTCCTTCTCCTTTGAGAACCGAACTTCATATAAGAGCTTTACCTGATGGCATTACGTTAATTCAATTCAAAACATTTGCATCGTCCGTCTCGAGAGTCTCGGCATCTAACGTCTAATTAATAAATCAGGAATGTGATAATGACGGCGGTGCACATCGGAGCCGGGGCAGAATTCTCCGAACGAACTTCTCTATGGCCACCCAAATGATGATTTCATTATCAGTATGATTTTGATTGATGTAGCAAAAGAAGTTTGTGGCGGTCGAATTCTTTTCATAACTTGAATATTTTCTTTGTTTATTACTTGGAACTAATTGATCCGCGGCGCCACAGTTTTTAAGCCGATCAAAATCCTGAATAGGGATTTTTGCAGATCGCGTCGAGATCTCTGAGCCGGCCTTGCAAGCCGATAATTTAATATTTAATTACTTCATCTTAATTTTACTCGTTAAAATTATTTCAATAAGAAAAAGCAATTATTTTAATTATTAACTTTTAGACTTTTTACAGCTTTATATAATATACTTCTTGATATAATATAAGTTGATTTATAAACTTGTGTATTTTCACAACTGTCGAAGACGAGTCGATGGAACTCTTTTTGTAAGGAAAATATAATTTTTGTAGCGAAAAATTTGACTAGCTCAAATTTTATAGCTAGATGTTAATTATAATTTAAGTTTAACATTTAAAAGAACATAAGCTCTCACTACCATACTACAAGCAATTTACACGTGTCCTTTGAAGACAAAGAATTTTCACTTCTTCGCTTTTTACTTCAGTAATTTAAAATCAACGTAGCAGATGCGTGTGCATGACTGTCAAAGCAATGCTTATTTTACAAATAATAAACGATCTCATGAGAAGTAGAAAGTTAAATACAATACTGCAATAATATATAAAAAAAATACTATAATAACATTCATCCAAATTATTGAAATCGAATAAAAAAACTGAGAATACAAAAAATATTAAATAACCTGTCTGCTTCTACGAAATCTATTAAATCAAATGGAATTAGAGAAATCGAGAAATAGACGTTTTTTTCTGAATACTAACAATATTTTAGTGATCTACAAACTTGGACCCGCCGTAAGCGTAATGAATTCGTCTCGCGTCTGTCTGTCTGTACCGACCGCAGACATGAGCGGCCGGCTTTTGCAAAAACTCCAACCTTTATGGTTGACATTCTTATGAAGAACGTTATGACAGCGACATAATTTTATTCAAACGATGACCGACGTCGAACATCGAAATACAAACGTCGACCCATAATTACTCATACCAAACGATCGCTTTCTTTATTTATAACTGAACAAAGATAAGAAATAAAGCAGAATATTTATCCTTAAAAAAATGATATTTATAAACTACATAGCGATAAACAAAGTGTGCTGCAACTCTTCTTGTATAATAAAAGAAGACGAAAGAATGGATAGAGCATTGGGTCTACAGTCTTGTCGCTAACTAAAGAAAATGCAAAAGTATAAGTACTTCTTCTGTCCACAATTTCTTCTTTACTTTATTTTATACATCATACCTACTCCCTGGGTCGATAAAGCCACTCGTGTTACAGGTATACGACTGGGTAACGTGCAGTATATTTCCGAACATGAAAACCTCCTACAAATAAGATTAATAGGCGAATCACAAAACCTCTCTACAATAATTACAAATATAAGCACAAAAACAAACAAATTACTAATTAATGACAAAAACACTTCATATCCCTAAAATAATATACTGATAAAATAAACAAAGCATACATAGGTACATACGCGTACAACATGTAAAAAGCCAACATATAATATGCAAATAGAACGCACATTTATTGTGTCTCCGTTAGACTCGGTACACTTATTTTGTTCATATACTCTAGCATAATCTATGTGTTTATGTAAACTACTTATGTATGCGTAAGCGAGCAATAAAACGGGTCCACGAGAGAAAGACGGAATGTCCGCGAGTAAGGTGACAGGTCCCCTCGGTTTACGCCAACTACGGTACAAATTGCGATATTAAGCACAGAGCGTGATGAAAAAACACTAGCTGAATATAAATTAGGTGGGAGGAACGCTATAATCAATATAAACGATGCTAAAGAAGATTAGAAAAATCCTGTAAGAAAACAAATTTCACAGATCGAAAGAAATAAAAGTGACGAAGTACGGTAATACGGTTTTTATTTGTATTTACACCAATAAAGGATGGTATGCTACTAATGAGAAAACTTTTAAAATCTCTAAAACATCGTATATCCGTACAGTATGCATAAATAGTTGACCACTTTTATACACGGAGTGAGCTGAAGCTGATATGAATATCCTTATGTTCCGGTCTGAATCTGAGCCTCCGGTACCTCACTCTTCAGCCAAAATGCAGAAGCTTCTACTTCACGTCTGTCTTGTGTAAGGTCGTGGTATTTCACCGGTAATGTCGACATTTGTGCAACGGATGTTGTTGTTAGTTAATTTAATTGATTTCTGTTAACGATAAAATGACTGTGTTTGGCCGGTACATCTTGAAGATCTGAAGAGACTTTAGAAAGTCGTAAGGGGAACTTCCTACCCATCCTGAATTATATGCAATTATTTCCTGGTATGTCCACATTTTCCTTACCCTGTAAACGTTAAAATAACACGCCCGTAAAAAATCGAGTAAAAAATGCAAAGACGAAATTGAATTTGATTCCGATACATAAATTTTACTTAGACTATTTGTCTCTCTTGGATCAAGCGGGAAAATAAGCCATGTTAATTAAATTTGTTTGTACCGAACGAAGTCACCAACTTTCTTTTAATTGTCTTTTTATTGTTTAGGGCTTGGTACATATTTAAAAGACTAATCGATTTTGGGGATTTAGATAGAAAAGCTTTGATGCAATTAAGTAAATATTTTTGTACGAATATTATTTTACTGTAAAAATTCTCGTTGATATTTGTAGTAGCGTAACTTCTCTTTTAGAAGTAATAGTCGAACTAACATCTATAACATCAAAATACTGCGGATATGGTGCATTAAAAATGCCCAATTTTATCGAAGTACATAGCTTAGTCCTAAAAGAAATACACAACACATAGGACTACGAAAAATAAATCAGTAATAAATCAGTGGTTGTCATAATGTACAATGGAAGCATCATAATTGTTGAGACCACGTGGCTGTATTTGTATATTCAATATTTTTATTTCTTTTCGTTACTTTTTAGCAGATTTTCTTGTTTGACATTTGAGAGGAAATAAAAATAAATGTCCTAATAAGTAAAAGTGCTTACATTCTTCAATGGATAATGTTTTGTATGACCTTCACAGCTAAAATTATATTTGGAACATTTGGAAACATATTGCGGATATCAGATATCTGTAAAACAACGAGATGCAGTTGCTTTATTACCTCTGTTGTTTGTTATTCAGTCGTTGGATGTTACGGCTACATTAGGTCCATATTATATGGCCTTATTTAATCGAATCGATCAGTTTGTGCCACAATTAGTGCTTAGCGAGTAACAGTTGTACATCACTGTGTTGCAGATGCACAGGAAATGTCTATTTCCATCCGCAGGCGTTCATGTATAAAACTATATTATAGATCGAGGCTGGCTGGACACAATGCAAGCAATGCTTTGTAATTAATGACTCTCGAAATGACTTAAAACAACAGATATAACGGTTTTTATGTTTGTTATGTTTACATAAAGATTCTTTGTGTGGGGTGTTTTATGGTTTTCTGTTCAACCGATTTGTGTACGAATGAAAATAGATTATAGCCAGTTTTTCTCGTTATTAGTAGCCGTAAATCATTGCGCATCCGTAGTGCTCGATCCTTAAACAAGATCTGAAGTAGAAAGAAACCAATACGAAAAATACCAATCACAAGAAGAGCAGCTTTCCGAGGTTAAAGAATATAACATAACTCATTCACAACAACATACATACATACTGAGCTAACTCTATTACATATTCGCCGGATTTATACGATTTAAAAATATTTTTAAAATCAATCATCAAACCGAAATACAAATACCAATTTGTGGCACCCAATTGAAATTACGAGATAAGTTATTTTCTTATAATAATAGTAAGTGAAAGTGTGTCATAGAACAATATTTAGTGCATATAGTCAAGGAAGAGTTTACTTTCTTGTTTGTTGGTTACTGACATACTAAGGTTACGTTGTTTTTTTTTTCATGAATTTGAACCTCAAAAATATACCTTTGAACTGTTTACTAATACCTAGTTCGAAGGTGATCTCAAGTATGTCAGACTGAATCTGACATCAAATCTTTGATCCTATTTACACTGAAATATCATAAAGTAAAAGTTTATGACATTTTAAGGAAACAAATACTTCATAATACAAATGACATATGTTTGTGTATTATGGACTTGTATCTTTTATTTCTATGTTAATACACAGTCAATTAAATAATTATGTAACATTAATCATTTAGACATTAACTAGGTGTATTTATCCGTCGGTTTCTTCATCCTCCCCTCTCCACCGAACGTACCAATCCAAGTTAATGCTCTGAATTCAAATCTTCCGTATCGCATTAATCCGGACGAGGGTCGTGCCGTAATAAATTCCGTATTATACGCGCGACACGCGTATTAAAATAAACATATAAACATGTAACGCCCTCGCGATGCACGCCCGGAAGCAAGCTTTGCACGTCAACGTGCTCATTATTCTTTAGTATTGATTAATCCAAGTTACATATAATAAAAAGAACACTTAGTACTTAAAGTACTCATAACCCAACCGCATAGGATCAATGATTTCTGTTTTGCATGACCTTGACACTCCCACATCCCATCTACATACGGTTAGGTTAGATTAGACATTCTGAAGTAAGACTTTTTCACTATGTCACTAATGTTATTGGTATATATTCTCACAATGCCTATGGGACCGGCAAAAACATTGTTTAAAATTATTATTTTGTTTAAATAAATAAATAAAAGAGAAAATTGTCAGAACCATCGTAAGAATTTATGGAGCGGGTTGGATTGTTAAAGGAACGAATGAAACGGGAGTGCATACGGCAGAAATACCAATGTGGAGATGAATATGGGGTGAGAATAAGTATCATGAATGGATAAGGTACGAAACTTATATTAGTGGAAGCCTGAAAGAAGCACCGATAATAGAAAAATTTAAGAACAAAAGGTTAGCATGGTATGGGTATATTAGGAGCGAAGAATACCATTTGACAAGAAGAGTTTTTAGATAATGAATGTGGAGGGATATGTCGGTAGAGTTAGGTCTTAAACCAACGCCAACTCTACATGAAGTGGGAAAAGGACAGGGAGATGATAATAAATAATATTATTTTGTCCCTCTTTACTTATTCGTTTTCCATTTCATTTTTAAAAGAACTTTATATTATTGTGTAAGTATTTCTTGCCGGTGTACACTGCGCACTCTTAGATGGTATTTTATTATAACAATAGACGCAGGTCCCGACGGGAGGCGGCGTGAGCGCCAAGCGCTGGGGTGCAAGTGTATAATTTACATGACACATTGTTGCCAAATGCACTTACTCTCACTTGTAATTATAATAATCATGTCCTCAAACAATAAAATAGCATTTGACAAAAATCAATATAGTTCATCAATATTTGCAATCGAAGAATCAATAGCACAAAACACGTAAACACGATGGTGTTATCCTTTTACAAAACAATATATCTTCAGATATTATAAAATGTTATGTTATTGAAATATAACTTTATAGTGTTACTCCAAATTTTTTATTTATTTCAAAAACGATATGAAGGAATATACTACAAAATCTTCAAAAAAATATTTAATAGTGCAATAGAAAATTTGTTCGTACCATAGCCCTGGTAAATCTTTCACGTGTAGAAGATTTATCAAGGTTTATGATACGAACAATTTTAATAATTAAACAGCAGAGGTGTTGTTGATTTATAAGAGATCATGATACGTCACTAAGATGAATAAGGATTCAAATTATCATCCCCAATCCATTATCGACTCGTTCAAAAATTCCCAAATATTCTGCTACAGATGTTTTATATTCGATATTAAGATTTTCTGTGATTTTATAACGATAATGTAAGGTTACATATCTAAGCCTCTATCTCGCAATAACTCCAAATACCTAATTACAGATTAATCGCTATATTAAGAAAGAGCAGGTAACAGCTCTCTCGCTCGCGTGATTAGGAAGCGAGGATTATACCCCCTGCGATGATATTTATTCATCATCTCCTAATATGTTGGTAACATTACTTAACTGTTCTACAATCCTTTCTTATTCTTGTTTTACAACATGCCAGTATTTATACCAATTTTTAAAGAACCGACCGTAGATACAAAGATAATTTCGTTAAATGCCCACAAACAAAACTATAACAGATATAAATCGTGATTTTTAAAAACCTCAATAAACCAAAAGTTTAATTGCTATAAAATCTCAAATCGCCCTTACAGTTTATAATAACAGGGACGTCCCTTAACGAAGCGACCATTTTGTAGATAGGTATCTATCAAGTTACGACACCTCTCCCTCTGCAGGCGCCCATTGTTGTCTAACACGGAAAATATTCATTTGAATATTTACTCAACATGGATAATATTTTAATCTTCCCCTTTGAATTACACATTTTCCAACGGAGACAATTTCACGCCCAGTTTATAGAAATGACGTAACCTTCGCTACTTATTTAATCAATTATGCGCCTTATGACCTATTCCCTCCAACAAGTTTCGGGTGAAATTTGCGTGCACAATGTCACGATATCAATTTAACAAGATATTCCTTTTGTTAATATTCGCACACGCTTTATCAAATTCTCTAGCGGGGGTGACAATAAGCCGCTGTAAGTACTCTCTCTGACATATGGATAAAAGCTTTCATTTCACTCTTAGCTCTTTTGAGTGTTATATAGAATTATACGATTGTATGTGTGGGTAGAAATATAGAGTTTGCACTACAGTTTATCAACATTATGTGAATTACTCGCATAATATTGTTGGGAAGTTAGTTATTTTATTTACATATAGTTAATTTACCATTTGATAAGTTGATAAGGGCAATGACAGTGGCTTAAATAAAAGTTATTGTTATGGTTTTAGCTAAATTTGGTCTAAAAGAAACAGAAATATAAAATAAATTGTTGGTTAGTCCGACCATATGACTGCGAGTCATTGAGGTTACTAAATTAATTAGGTATCACTAAATATAACAAGATCAAATAAAACTACAACAAAGACTTTTTTACCTTTATTAGTACTTTTAGTTAAAAATCGTATTGACGCAGCTGTTGATAATTCCAATGCACCAAACGCTTTTGTCGTGTCAAATTATATCATAATTTTATTGTGAAAACTGTTAACTGTCTTCTCGCCCTCCGGACAAAAAAATAACTCACGCGGGGTCCTGCCCTCCTCTGTTTAATAACATAATAGCACAATTCCCTCGCCGCATGATTCAATTTGGATTTCCTCCAGCCTCCCCCGTGCAGGCTAAAAAATGACAACTTCATTATATTGTTCTCGCCGCCGGGTCGTCGGGGGCGACTTGTTTGCTGCAAGGATTATAATGATTAATTCCGTAAAATATTAACAGCCATCGCGTCACGCCCGCGCTGTGCACTTGCAATCTGTCATATAGCTTATTGGAATTTAAATTTATTTGTTGCGCATCATCCCTCGCCCGGCTTCCATACACGTGTCAATTAATTACGATAAAAGCTTATTATTCTGACTTAAAGTCATATTACTACTGACATTAACTCAATTACTTAAGCTGTAGAAACTTCTTATTTTTAAATTTATGCAAAGGAAAAAAACAAAAATTATAGTCCTTTGACTACAGTTCAATCATGCAAAGAAGAAAATGTGTCAACAAAAACCTGAAACATCATTATAACATTTACTCTAAAATGTATACATATAAAGTTAATTCATTTTAAAAATAATATAAGGATATAAGGAGGACCCATAAACGACGAGCGTAGATGTATGAATGTAGAAGAAGCGAGAGAGGTGTGCCAGGATCGCGCCAAATGGAAGTCCATAATCTCAGTTCACACATTTATTTATTCATTTAAAAATACGATAATCCATAGGTATGTACAAACCGACCGTAAAGACTAAATTCCACATATAATAGTAAATAGACAAGTTTTACTTTTGGAGTTTAGAAACTACTAGTGCATAAATTATTCTTTAAAGTTGCAAATAAAAATGTATATGAATATATATAAAATAAGTTGCATGGGCAGTTACTTCGAGGTCTTTGTCTGCGTAATATAAAAACTTCATCTCGCTCCCCGAGGAATTTAATTTGGAGTAATGGAAGTGTTATATTGACTTAACAGGCCAGAAGCTCCCCTCGCGCACTGTTACAGTTATTAAAATGGAGAAATTTATTATTAGCATTGTGCAGATCTTCTATTTACATTTTAATTTTATTTGTTACGCGAATCCATTAGTCACAAAGCGACGCGTTCGTGTAATAAAGTCAGCCGTTAAGTATTGTGTTATTACCATTCATAATTGTGCTTAATGTAAAACTTAAATCAATCAAGACTGGACAAAACATGAAGACTTATAAGGTAGGTAGCAATTAGAGATTTTATTCATAAATCTGACGCATTGTTCTTATCTTACCGACATTAACAGTAACTGGATACTCATACATTAGTTTACACGGTCTTACATTTTAAAATCTCCAACGATTGCGGGCACTCTTTAACTTACGTTTTTGGAATTTAGAATAATATAGAATTACTCTAAATTCGCAACATTTATATTTTTGCTATGCTATGCAGAAAACAATTGCTCCTATATCTATGGCGGATATAGTCGCTTAGCAAGGCACAGACATTTCCGATATATTAAATAACCGCTTGAAACATTATTCACTAAATAAGTAAAATTTCATATAATATGTAACAATTTTATATGGTTTAAGAATACATCTGATACTATTGGCCGCCGGCACTGCACACCCGCATCTCCATCACCGTTCATCGTCATACCTTTTCGTCAATTAGAATCCATTTTGGCAATCGCCACATCTTTTCTTTTCCTTATTCATGAGGATCTATTAATCCGTCAAAAGTGTAAACCAAAAATATGAGAACATTATCACAATACCAAATAAGTAATGCTGGTGACTAAGTTCTTACACTCTACAGTAATCTAATCAATCATAAATCTTTAATCTCATCAATACATTTACCATATTTACGGTAACTATAAACCATCAGATAACCGGGTTGTGATAGTTAAAGTTTAGAAAATATAATTCTTACAAAATAAATCGGGCAAATTAAAAGACATATAGTAAAACTGAAATAAAACATTAAATCATCGGCCATATTGTTTTAATAAAATTGTTGAATAAATTAAATTGGTGAATGGACAAATTCAAACGCGCCCCTCGCCTAGCCGGGGAATGAGATAATTTTTTAAACTCGTGTAACGAGAAGTGCGACACGCACTTGCACCGCGCGACCCTGACTATATCATTTATAGTCCTTTTGTCGCCGAAATTATATTTACAGAAGTGAGCAGACAATTTCACGCTCTCTTCCCTGCACCCTCGCGCCGTGGACTCTAATCAGCGACAGTGAGAAATAACATGGACACGCACCATTATTACATTGCATATATGTAACTCTTTGGTCAAGTGAATAAAAATATTGACCAACATTTAATTATATTCACCAAAAATATTATTCTTTTCGACTTTTCTTTTATGGTAAGCATATAACAATCTTTTATTTTATTAAAGAAATGGAAATACAAATAAAGCCAACCTGTAAAAGTTTACTAATAAAGTTTACTAAAAAAAAATTATAAGATTTTATTACCGGTATTAAAAATACTTTCGCTGACAGAATACGGACTGCAGTGCAATTAAATATCTTAATCTTGACCTCATTTCGTTTGTTTTCGTTTTTATTACATTTTATAATATTTTATTTTAACATTATCTGTTTATTTTTGATGATATCTTCCTGTTACAAAAAGATAAAGACAATAATTTATCTTTTTGAGACATTAACTGGTTGCCATATATGTTAACAATATTTGAAAATTTGCAAAGAAATAAAACGTAGTAATGTCCATATAATTGTATTAATTTACCCTCGATCAATAAAAGGGTGAGCTCACAGATGAGCGTGAAAGATTGTCCACATGTTGTGCAGGCCGCCCCGCGCGGCCGAGCTGCAGCGGCCATCGCCTTATCAACGCGATGCATCGGATTAATAATCCTCACTTGTCCTTTCCACTATTTTGTCTCATACGTCAGTCTATTTCACGCGTCTTTACTTTATCACTAGTCCACGAATCTCCTCGTGTACAAATTGATTTATTGAAACCATAGTATTTTGTAATTAAGATCAAAACTATCACTATTTTCATACTTTCCTCTCTCCATTACATTTAAGATCTTTTTTTAGCTGGTGTAGTGGATAGCGATTAACCAAATTAGTTTAATAAACGTTAGCTATAACTAGGTATAATACTATTTTTTTGTATAAGATAACAAGATCAAAAACTAATAATAATAAAATAATTCTATTCGTAACGTTACCCAAGCCCAAAACTTAATATTGTATTGCAAGTCAGTTTAATATAAGTTAAAAGCACAGATGTATTGTTCGATTAAGATTTATTATGCCCATTGAGACGTGGAACGGTGCGTCGCGTGGCCTTTTCCTGAAATTGACAAGCAAATAAATTGCAAGATCAAAGCTCGATACTTAGGAAAACATCGCAAGGAAAGGGGCGGACCGTTACACTACGTCATGTACACCGACATGATCGTACGGAAACGGAAGTGACGACAGTCGGCGAGAGGAAGCGATGCATGGCGCCGGACGTGCCCACTTCCGCGCGCGCTGCCTTCACTTATCACAGCAGGGTGCGCAAAAATTACCCTCCACTATCAATATTGCCTTATATCATTTTATTCTTCATATCTATTGAAGAAACAAAACAACCAATTATGGATCTATTAGATTATAATCTCAAAGAAGGCAGTTAACTATTTCGATAACAATACTATCGGAAATAAATTGACGTTATCCAATTATTAACATCGCGTAATCGTTAAACCGAATAAGTGGTTGCATTGCGTGCCACGAATTAATTTGTTTTTATTATCGTTTTCGATTATTATGTCAACATATCTTATATTAACTTTGTTTTCTTTGAACATATTTGTTATAAAATTTATCAACGATTTACTTATTGTGTCTTTTGCTTCATAAGTAAAAATAAAATTAAAAGACCTAATAAGGGATACTGTTTTCATGGCCATCCGATATCTGATCCACTTTAATTGGATAACATCATGTCCGCTATTTATTTAGAAGCCTCTTTCTACTCAGTGAAGTCACCGAATAGTGCTAGGCAAGTGGGTGAGTATTGACTAAGCCTGAGTTAGAAAATCATTATCACAGCAGAAGACTCTTGAAGGCTGATGGAAGAATATACCATATATTAATGATTCTTTTAATTATCGTATTTATTTTAAAGTATTTGAAATCAATACGATAAGGTATGAAATCGATATGATGAAGTTTTCGCAGCATATTAGTTATAAATAATAAGGAAATTCCAAAAAGATAAACTAAATCAAATATCTAACTCTTAATAAATAATAGCGAAATGAATTTACTTTTATACTGAATGGTAAATTTATACACTTAATTTGTTAAGTCTGAAATATTGCCTGTATCTGATACATTCAAATAAATGAACCGACTCAATTATAAGCGATAAGCGGCTCAATGTTATTTTCATTATCAAATAAACCTTGATAAGATCGTAGTAAAATAAATAATAACGACTTGTTATTAGGTTGAAAGTATTTACATTATATAAAACCGGAAGTTTTGAGAAATGAGATTTCAAAGAAGCGATCAATTCCAACCTAATAACAGTTACCACGGTATAACTGATAAAGTCTGATAATAGAAGAATGTGTTTTCCGACAGAAGACTTTATATTCTAGTGATTTGTAACTTGTGAAAAACAAAAGACTTGGCATAAAAATATCTCATTTAGACACTTTCTCGAGATGAAGCGTCACCTTAACAGTCTCATAATAATATTGGGTTCTTGAGATTTTATAGCATACTAGCTGTGCCCTGTGGTTTCATCCGCCTTGCAGTTTAAAATGGTTCACTATTTTGGCGATAATGGCTTACACATCAAAGATTTATTTGCTCTCGCGGGCTTTTTTGTAGGAATATTTAAGGTAAACATTTTCATTTCACATTATGTTCGTGTAACTCTAACGGTTTTTGTAGCGCACGCCAGAATAGCTCGCATATGGCGGAATAATTTCCTCTTTACTTGACACTTATCGTTATATTTTGTCAATTCACACAATATATTTATAAATTATAGAATATATATATCATTGTAAAGTTTCATTAAAATCCATTCGGTAGTTTTTGCGTGAATGAGTAACAATCATCCATACTTACAAACTTTCGCATTTATAATATTAGTAGGATGTAGGATTGGCGTGACGTGGCGTAGTAAGTGGCGTGGTATCTAGAGAATTGAATAAGATAAAGAATTGTACCATCTTTAGACTTCTAATGATGAGTTATACATACAGGTCTCCGCACAATTTCACACTTACATTTTAATATGATTGCAGCATATTGTCACGGCTTATTGTCGTGATTTATGAAAAATAATATATATGGATATATATTATTCTCATTCCGATCCAGTCACATTTCAGTTCTGTCGCATTCCAGTCCAGTCTCATTTCATCATTTAACAGTGGTAAAGCCAGTAGCAACATCACCTGTTACTCGAATGGGCCGGCTCGACTGGTGACTTACCACGACCTCACAGAAGACAAGCTTGAAGTAGAAATATTGTGCGTCGCATCTGATGCGAGAGGTACCAGAAGCCTAATTTTACTCCTCTCTGATAAGGAATGGACGAAAAGAGGAAAAGGATACGACGAAGGGAATAGAGAGTAAAAGAAAATAACTTTTTTTCTGTTCATCGCCCTATTTTTCCATTAAATGTAGGCAACGCATCTGCGACTCATTACTTATTGCAGTTGTCTATGGGTAGCGGTCGCTTGATACCGAGTGAACAGCTTGCTCTTTTACCACCTTCTTCTATACACAAAAAATAGTTCTGTCTCATTCTAGTTCCATTGTAGTGAATATTCTTATCTAAATCTGATCGTCATGTTTCACATTTTCTTTATCTTCCTACATCTACATATATTATTTATTCAATGAGTAGTTTACATAAATGCTCTATAGCATATACTTAATTTAGTCATATCGTTATAATGATTAGATCCTTTTAAGAACACAAATTCCACAGCTGACAGTCACTTTTATTCCACATATTTAAAATATCGAAATGCCAATGTGGGTCACAACGAGCGTTCGCTATATACGAAACTTGTTTGACCATAATCCATGCTGTACCATTATATCAAATATTTGTAATGGAAAACAAATTTTATGATTAAAATAACGTCCTACAATTATATTTGTAAACTGTGTGACCATTTGCCGCGATATTTTATTCACAGTTTCTAAAGGAGACAGTTATTAGCATATACAGCAGGTAATTGTATTTTACGTTGTAATTAATATAGCCTAATCTATTTTAATACAAAATTTATTATATTTTACTGCAATCTTTGCTAATAGATAAATAATTATTTTCTTAATGATATTTATCACCTTAAAGAAATGTTCCCAAAGATCGCGTTCTGCTGTTAAGCATGCAGTAACTCAATTGAGAAAATAATAAAATAAACTCAGTATATGTATTTACATTAATTTACCTATCAAGAAGATTGCGCAATCAGTACATGTCTAGATTAAAGAAACACAATGATTGCGAATTGTGCAAGAGTGCAATGAGCAGAACTGACGGCCGAGCGACGTTTGGACGCGGTCTGTCCGGCTGACGCGGACATCGCCGGCGGCCTGGCTTCGATTACCATTAGACAATGCATTATAGACTAGGTGTCTTCCGTTAAGTTAAACATCGCATATTTATTATTACGAACTATACCAGCTCGAATATGAACATTGGACTATGAAATATTTCTTTAGTGCATTGTCTTTTGCTGTCATAGACATGATTTGTTTCCCTTGTGGAAAATGGAAAAAAGAGCTAATATATCTACCATCGTCATCATCTCCCTGTTCTTTTCCCACGTTACGCCTGCCTGGCACCAACTCTCTACCATCATGAGACAAAAAACTTCTTTGGAAATATGCAAGGATGCTTTATTCTATTCTGATTGACCTTGAAGTCATTATTTCACAAGAGAGCAGTGTTATATACTAGAGGCGTGTTTGATTGGATGGACAAAGAAAAGAATGGTGTGTATTAAGCATACTGTAGCAAGACATCATCCATGCCCAATCACCATCCATGTCCTAGTAGAATATAAATATTGATTCCGATAGGTGATCATTACTTCTTAAGATTAATTTTGATAATTTGACTAAGTGCACTGATGATACTTAACTTCAGTGCCATGAAAACGCACTGATTTAAATGTTAATTTTAATATTATCATTGGTCGCTACTACAAGCGATACAATCATTAACACACAAACGTATCTCGAGTGTCTGAATTAAATGACTTGTGATTATTTTGAAGAGATCGATATTTATCATTAAAATAACTCCGCGAATACAACTTCAAGACAATAAGGAATGTACCGCGGCGTGTTTTAGATTAACGCAGCTTTCCGATCGGGAAACATGAGGCGTCGGGCGCGCGCTTCACGATTCCGCTAGATAAAATTAAAGGAAACGTTATACCGGCCACTATCATTATTGTTTTATTTGCGAAATTGCTCAGCGCGCTAATGCCGGGGTCCACTATTCACACGGCTCGCTATTGGCGTGTATTTAACGACGCTCCTCTGAATGACGAGCGCGGCGTCTAATGCAGGTAATTGTTTACTCCGTCCTGATTGACACCAATGCACTTTAGCTGTGTATAACCGCAAAGCCGCTTACGCAATATTACCACATTAATCTAAACAGTAAAACATAGGTATACCTTTTATTAAACTCAATATTTTAGCAGAAGACGACGACATGTTGGATCATAGACACAAACCACCTATAGACATAGACGTTGGCAACGTGCACAAGCAATGTCAGGCAGAATTTTGATCAAGTACGTCCTGCAAATAAATCCTGCTTATCGAACTGAACTAAGGCAGTTGTTTGCGAAGAAAGATGCCATAAACTTCTACTCCCCATCTCGTACTTTCCTTTTTTTTCTTATATAAATAAAGAAAGAAAAAGAGAGTATTTTTCTTTCCTATATAAATTTTAATGAATATTTGTAATACATTCGTTATTCTTTCTATAGTTGCATAACGGTGATCACATAACATGAGTCGATCCGACGAGTAATCATTTGCCACCTACATCAAGCATTAAAAAGTATAGTTAATTTCAAGAAAAACTTAGCTTTGACAACTTTAAATTTTCCATCGAATATTTAATTTTATAAACACTGTAGTGTATATGCCGTAGTTAATGTGTACTTTAAAATTCTAACAAAGCCTACGATTAAAACTTCACGTATTTGTACTTTAGCTAAAAATTAGCTTTTATTTAATAGGTAAAAGAATTTAAATTGCCTTGAAGTAAAGATTTCCTTAAGCAGTTCCCGACTATTTTCCAGTAAAGTCTTCCTCACAGTCACGACCGTTAATTATATTTATACATTATTCGTGGCTATCAGCAACCATTGCGGACAAGTGCAGTTGCTATCAAATTTTATTACATAACAAGATTCACTAAATTACTCGACACTAAATAGTATTACCATTTTAAGGATACAAAATTTGTTATTTATCTACTACACTCATTAGACTGCTAACGTGATGTAAATAATAATAAATTTACTAGTAGTAAGTAACATAGTTTCTAATGTAGCTTCATTATATATAAATCAATAGATATTATGAATCCTTTAATAAATATTGTAAGTGCATATACTTAGATCATATTGAGGGCATCAAAATGAAAATATATACTACAAATCATACGATATATAACTTTCGTTAAGGCATTCGTATAAACACTACAACGTTTAAACAGAAGATTTATGTTTTAATCACCGGTATAAGCTTTGGATTGGTACATAACATGCGGTGATTAAGCAAAAAATTAGGCCTTTAATAAATTTAAAACTTTTCAGTTCGGCCAGAATTAAAACATTAAATAAAGATCGAAAAGTGGAAATGATTCCAGGTAAAATCGTCCGGCAAGGGCTGCTTAATGAAGCGTATTTTTGAGTCCCGAGGAATCCCTCCCGCGCAAGAAATAAAATTCGAAAGGGAATCCCTATTTCAAAACGCATTTCACATACAAATACCTAATTTCGGGGTAAAGTACGAACATTATACAGGCGGGCTCGCATTTAAATTATTCCAGCGGATCGTTTATAGGCCATAACCGAATTTGGGAATTAGCTATAAAACAACATTTGATACGGGCAGGCGCGGGCGTTTTGCAATTTGAATGTTACGCCCGTTTCTGAACTCATTGGAGTGCTGGTCGCGTGCAGCTATCTGATATCTGCTAACCATCCATACCGCCATCATCCGAACACCGTAGTGACATCTCAGCGCCACGTGAAATTCTCGTTCCGAAATGATTTGATTTAAAATCCCTAACACAATTTATATTACAAAATACTCAACAACTCATGGACAAGAATAATACGACTTCTTTTTTCAGCCAATACCTACTTACGCGACGGTGTGAAAACACAAATGTTATTAACTTAATTTTTAATACAAACAATAGCAAGAGCTAGTTACAAAGCGTTACGTAAAAACGATAAGTTCAAACGAATTCCACACACGACAGTGGAAATGCGTCGTATACTTTTAAGCTGCTAACAAGTCAAATACATTAGCCGCCACTTTAACGTTTCCCCTTTTACAATTTAAAACGTTTTAATATAATAAACGGCTCGCCTTTAAAGGTTTTCTCTTGTTTCTGAGCTAATTTCCAGACGGACATTTCCTTTCATTCAATATGAGCGATTGTTTATTGGCCGGCCCGCTTCGCAAGACAATTGAACGAAATTACGTACTTTAACTGTACTACGTGTCGTTTCGATACGACGAACTAACCTATTCTCTTTCTTTGCATAATTAACTGGTTCGTGACGGCGTTGTATTTTGCTGGAAAATTACTTTAAAACATTTGTAACTTTGCAATTTTTTCATCATTGACATATCTCAACATAACTTTTATAAATATTATCAGGTTTAGCAGGAAAAGCATGCTAGCAGAGTTTATGCCGTTGAGATGCGATACAAAAGAAGTATGTTAGGCGTGACTTTGAATGATAGGATCAAAATATATAGCGTTAAGGGAAAAGGGTGGCTTAAAAGGGGATGTTGTGACTAGAACTGAGAAAGGTATGCGTATATTCGGGCATATTAAAAGTATGAATGAAGAAAGAGTAATGAAACAAATTTATGCTGCAAAAGTAAGTGGCAGCGTTAGCAGGCGACGTCTAAAGATGGAAGGAAATCCATAATCTACGCCTAACCCTCTGGGTTACGGGCGTGAGCGCATACTTATTTATGTTGTTATAATTTGGAAAATATTTTTTGTGGTCTTTATTAATGAATAACTTTTTATATTATCAAAATAAATAAAAACGCACAAACTCAGCACAGTAAATATTCATTATTTTTACTAAGACGAACATTTTAAAATCGGTTATAATATGGATGATTTTTCTTTGTCCAACGAGATTTGTTTTTGTCCTAGAAGATATTCAGTAGCAAGTAATCCACTTTGCATCTTAATAATATCCTTATAACACAACCTATGAGCCCGTGAAACACTGCAAATTACTTACACTATGTGTTTGCTGAATAATTTTTAATCATGCTTCACAATATGGCAAAGAATTTTTTGGGGCTATTTTGTAGAACAAATCCAAATTTGAATGCAATATTCACACAGAACCGTAGTTTTTTTATGTAATCGTTCAAAGTTCCTTTCAACTAAGGTAAATGAACTCCGTTGAAATTTTAAAGTAACACTAATGTAAAGTGTGACCTACTTGACATACCTACACATAATTGAAAACTATAAATAGGTTTCCTATTGATTTTGTAAAGGTATTTATTTTTTATTTCAAAAATGAATTAGAATTCGTGTACTACTTATAACTAACCAATCCCGCCACATTATGACTGTTTGTTGTTATTAGATAAAATAAAATAAAATAAAGTACAAAAGGAACGGCCGATATGTTTTTTATGAACAGAATCCATCAGTTAGAAGCAGCGAGATGATTGAATATTCATCCGTGGATCAACAATAATAGATCCCATCAGGGGCCGGTATGTGGCATCACATTTCATATAATAAGAGTTTCAATACATCGCACCGTGAAATGTGTCGATACAAAAACTTAACTAACTATAACTGCTAACGTGTGAATCGTATTAAAAAATCTGCTGAGTCATTCGCCTTCATAAACGGGTGGCATTCGATTTGTCGTGATTAAATTTCGTCCATTAGGAGACCGTTAGGCCGCTAGATCGATAGATGTACATGGATAATGTGTTTAATAATCCGACAAATAGAAATTCGGTTCCCAAATCTTCGCTACACGAGACACGCTTTAATTAATATAAATTGGCAATGGCTCTCCGGTTGCAGCGCCGTTAGCTATTTAAATCTATAGATTTACGGTTACAGAGAGCAATTTGCTTGATAAAACGTTGTATTAACTTGTAAATAGTATTATAGTAACAGCCCTTTGTTATTTCTGGATAAGATAGCTTTTTGAAACGTAAAATCATTATCAAAATTAGTTTAATTGATTAATCTGTTCATCAAAAACTTTGATCTTTATAAAAGTATTAATATGAATTGAAATATTCATAGAGAATAAAAATTAATAAATTTAAATTAACTTTTCACAAGACTAATAAATATATAACTAAACATTTGAAATAAACGCTTCTATTAACACGAACTTTACTAGAACTCTACCATAACAATACTAAAGTAAATTAAATCGTTATTAGTGAACACGAAATGTACAGATTATAATGAATGTGCAAATATATCAATGTGTAAGTAAAAATTAAAAAAAATGAATAATAAAACAATTTTGTATATTACACATGGTCAAACATTTTCGTCCTACAAAATACACGTTTAGTCATTTATTTATACATAATCATTAACGACGGAGCTAGCCTTTGTTTCTCCGACTGGTTTTTTAATCCAGTCGCAGAAAGACTTTTAAAATAAACAAAGGAATGAAATCGCTTTAATTACAAGGCACTCTTTAAATAATCTTTGAAAACAGAATAGCAAAGTATCTCGGCAGAGTAGCCGGTGCATCCCGCACAAGATCAAATGAGTGCAAAGTGCATACAAAATCGTGATGTGGCCTTTTAATCGGTTTCACGTTCGTTCCCGCGCCAGTTTTTGTATTCGAATTTCACTCGGTCTTCCGATCTGCGCTTACCGGAGTCCGTGACGGTGGGTTTCGTTGGAAAATGGACTTTAAAAGAGTGTTATAAGGAGAATTTTCGCATGTTAAAAATGAAGATGAGGTACATAGGCGTTCAGTACGAGGTGAAGCAATAAGATAAAGATGCGGACGCATTTCGTTTAGCAGCGAGCTCCAATTTACGCGATGCGGTGA
>JWHW01035263.1:71946-96533 GCA_000931545.1 Papilio glaucus | reverse complement strand
TCCTTCAAATTAGCGCGCTAAACGCTTCGCCTCGTTCTATTTTACTTACGACGTCCTCGTTATAGGTAAGATAGGAAATTTTAAGACAATTCCCATTCGTTAGTTCAACGCCTGCGACTATTTGTTCAATTCATTTACTTATCTTCAATACAATCAAATACACTTTTCATTATGTCCTATTGCATAGTTTAAAAAAAAATTACAAAGATTTTAAACACGTTTTATAATATTTAATAATAGTTAAGTGTAAAACCCTTACGTATTTTATTCGCAACAAAGTTTCAAAGGGAACTATCTTGAAAGCATTAAATGAAAAACTTCCCAAAAGAAAAACGAATAATTACAAGCTAACCGACGAATGGAAAACATGTCCTGGCACAGGCACTAGTTCATTTTGCTATAGATTCTTTACTCGTGTTTATTAATTTTAAAATATAAAACAGTCTACGTAAAAAATTAACTGGCTCTACGAGAGGTCTCATAACTATGTAACGGTTGTGGGTCTTGACAACCAATTTTACTTGAAATATTTTTGGTAGAATTTCATTTCTTATTGATAGGAAGTTACAAAATTCACACATCTGATATGTCAATAAATTGGAAACCATATAAGTTAGAGAACTGGTACATTTGATACGTCTTACCTCTTATATTTAAATTTTAGTATTCTAGCGTCATCAGGCATACACAGTCGAAGCATTAATACGCAGACTGTACAAATATCCACCCTCTCTCTATACGAGGGGCTGGAGGGGGAAAGTTTCCTATTTCTTAATTTTAAAAATTAAGAATTTTGGCGTGTAGGTTGGGATTCTAATCCTGTATCCTATATAATAAAAATTCCTGTCGTTTTCCTGGAAGGTTCTTTAAATTTTGATGATCACCAGCGGTGAGTGAAATAGGCGTATTCTAGATGTCAATAAATCTGACAACATAAAAGTTAGATAATTGACAATTATTTATTGCTGTTTTGATGAGTCTATCGAGTCATCTTTAAGATATATCTTTAATATTTTATCTTTCGGGCTTCATTCAGACCGAAGCTGAAGGTTTGAAATACGACGTAACGCTTCGACAAGAAGGAGGTATCTCCTCCTTCCTTTGACTTCTTTTGGCCCGTGTATAAATAATCATTATCCTAGATTTTTTATCACAACTAAAATAAAAAAATATATTTTCCGGTACTCGGTCCATTCTTTACAATTTAAACTCTAGTGGTGGTGTTGAACCTCTCTTAGTTGTCATCACTTATAATATGATCAACTTTTGCCCTCTGACTACAACTGATTTCTGTTATTTTTGTCAGGTAATTTGTCCACATGCTTAGAAATCATCCTATAGTAATTGAACCAAGACAAGTTATTGAGTCAACGAAAAAGCAGATAGGTATTAATAAAAATTACAAAAGAAACAAAGTACAGCAATTACTAGTTTTCATATAGATCGATTTTAGTTCCTTTAAAACTTGTACGACTTATAACTTGTCGTAGAACTGGTTAGGGCTGTGCCAACTTTTCATTAACAACATTTTCGCTACAAAATAAAGTAAAATAAAATATTTAACTCTATTAGAATATCAATTAATATAAATACGAATACAATTGGTTTCATGCCAAACGCTTTCACTCCTTAAAGACTCAACCGAACGTCAAGCAATTTAACACACATGTTAAATCTGTGTTGTAATATAGCATATTCTATCGCTCTATAACCGTGGGTTCATACTACCGAAAACATTCACACAAAACATATTGTCATCCCAGTTTTTTTTTAGAGAGAAAGAGAGAAACATTGTGTTGCGACAAGTTTATACGCCAGTGAAACCCACGGTAAGAGGCATCTTAAAATTGGTTTAAAAAAACTGTATGGCGGACTCGAGATCATCGACCAATTTTTCTCTTAAAAAAATAACTTTCCTCGCCATATATTTCTTCAGCGCCGAACACGTGGTGGATCAGCATTTTTTGGAATTACCAAAGTATATTTGAAATTTTCTTTTAAATATGAGAGGTATCTTAAAATTAGATTTAAAAACAGAAGAACAGAACAACAACAGAATGAAAACAGAAATGAAAATTCAAAAGAGGCGCGACAATAGTTCAAAACTAAATTAATAATCAACAAAACTAAACTTCTTAAAAGGATCTTAACAATAAAATTTAATAATATCAATATAATTGAATAGAAGAAAAATTAATGAAAAACGTTCATCAAAACTGTTTCAAATTCAAATAAGCATGTTGCTGACACATGTTGAGCACATTGTTCACGCGAATGTATAAGATTTTACCCTACCAAATATCACGCGGTCCAATACCAAATGTCACGCGGCTTTAGAAGTATTCTGAAATATTAGTAACTGAAAGGTAGGGCAAAAACAAAATCTTATTTACATAGTTATAATATCTTCCTTACATTCGCAATCATCCAAATAGCGTTGTTTGAAATATTACTATTAGACACGGCCCTATATTTTTATAATTTAATTAAAATACCTGCATTAGCTAAGTACTATTACGAACTAGAAGACGCGACAGCCCTGGCTGCAGCTAAGTAGCGGAGCACGCGCGGGCTTGCGAGCCGTCATTAGAATGTAGCATCTCGAGCGATTTTCCTACTTTAGATACGGTAATGGCCGTAAAAACAACCACTAAGGAAAAACGTAGCGCATAAAAATATTGTATCCTTACTGCTTATATGCCGTCGCCATTTCTGAAAATCATACGGAGCGAGCAGCGAGATCGAGTCGGTGCACATATTTTGCCATACTGAGCCGCGGTTAACGAATGCACGGACGATTTTAATGTCACTAATGTGATTCTCGCAATACATACATTTATGTATTGCGTTAATACTTGCATAAGTAAGCGGACAGAACGCTTTAATAGCTAACGCGGACTTAGTTTTTAATTATATTTGCATTTCATCAATCTAACGCGCTGAGATATTCCATTTTTTTCCAAACGCACCAAAAACATATGGATGCAAAATGGTCGTATATATTTATTTTGGTTTTCTCGTTTTATTTAGGTAGAATGTTACAATGTATAAAGTAAATCAGAAAATGAATACGCATTTGATAAAAAAATAAATATTTAGATTTAAATAAACATACTTGAGTTACGGAAATCTGTTTCATAAGAATCTCAAAAAATATGTACACCCTAAATAGCACACTAATAACTATTAAATAGAATAAATTATATTTAATCCAATATTCATAGATCGTAAGCACATTACAACATTTAAAAATATCACTGTAATGAATATGAATGACACATCCACGTCTCCGGTTCCTTTGAATCTTATGAACGATATGTTTCCTGTAGACGCCGTTATTCGCCATCCCGTTCTCGGTCAGTCAGCGGCTGTCGTCGCAAGAAAAACTGCAAAAAGCCGCAATTCAAAGTACGTCCAAACCGGGATGCGATCATTAGATCCACGCCATAATCGACACATCCTGAATAGGTAGGTGGCGAAGCGTGCTCGATCCGCAGCGCACCTCTTCCTCTCAATCGCAACGCAAACAACATTTGTTCATTCATCACCTACCTATGTAAGTTTGAAGCGAAAACTTTGGAGATAATATTTAGCTTATTGCGCGCGCAGGTGTGTCAGATTTGGCATATTTTAAAGATTTATGGAGGAAAAGCAGAGAAACCTTTAAGTAGTTGTAACACTACAGAAAATGATAATTGATACTAATCTTAAACGGATATATAAAAGCACTTGACTGACAGATCACACGGCGAGAATTACTGGACCTAAGAACATGAACTTTAAGAAATGGCACCTAAGGGGATGAAACATAATATGGGAAATCAAAACCGCTAATGGTTTAGCGAAAAAAATATAAGCCAAAGTTATATATAAATAATAAATATAATTGACACTTAAATTAATATTTTAGCCATACAAACGAATAGAAGTAATTTTTAATGCGGATAAAGTCACGAGCCAAAGCTAGTCATAGACGACTTGAGTTTCAAATAACCGATACATTACATACAACGTGGTGCTCGAGAAATTTTAGGTGAATCTTAATTAAATATATGTTATACGATAAGTTATTCGGAGCATATTTATCTCAAAGTAAATTATAGCACATTTTGTAGCACTTCGCACGAGTAAATCATTTACATATCGCATAAATATCAGTTCGACACACAACCAGTCTTTAGACGGGAATTAATAGTGGTAATCTACTTCTTCAAGTAGATCGGTAATTTAATGTACGTAATGATTAACCGCGCCGTACTGTCGCCGTAATGACTAACTGATATGGATAGAATTAAACTACACGTTATTATTTCATCTAATTTAAATTTAAGTTAACTAGTCCGGCTAACGGGTCTCGCTGAGTACCATTCGACACAATTCAAATTACATATAAAACTAATGAAAAAAAATATATCTCAAGACGCGTAAACTTACGCCTACTTTAATATTACACAAATATTATACAAAGCCAGCTTCACATATATACTTTAAATAGTTCACCGCTTCTGAGATTCAGTTACAACGTATTCTTTATATTTTTAAGATATTGCCGCTCTCGTCTCCGATCGTGACATCAAACAATGCACGTAATATACATTATATAGGACTATTATAGACCACCTTCAATCAAAAGAACTTCAGCTCGATCGACCACTACAAAAAAACATAATCAACATCAGAGCACGCACTCACGAACAACAATAAAATTGTTCACGAAGCAAAAGCGCCGAACATATGTTACTTGAAATAAGAAATAATAATTAAGTAAAAGTCAAAAGTGGCGTGAGAACGTATGGGGTGGCCGAGTCGCCGGTGGTTGGCATACAAATTGAAACTGTCAGATCGAGCGATGCCAGCCGGGCAACGGCGGCCCGATACTCTCACGGAAGCAATTACCCTCGCTAAGACAATGGCCGACAAGACGTGCATCTATTACCCATTTTAAGCTTGTAACTGTTGCCCTTTAAACAGTGTTCAATGTTAAATGATCATAGTTGTTGAACGTTGCTTAGTTGGAGCGAAGCGAGAATTTCAATGATTTCTAAACCGATCCACAATTAGTGGATCAATTATATATTCGTTGAATGCAATGGACGCTTGATGAATATCTAATTAATGAATCATAAAATGTACTAATATACAGTCCAACGTTGTATTTTATTACTAACGGAGCAAAGAATAGGGTAGGCAGTTGAGGCATCGACTACATCATCATTATCATCACTAAATAGTAGTTGTTCCCGTTTGGACATAGTGCTTCTCCAAGCATCACCATAAAGATAGAGGACACATCACCCTCATTACCCGGTTACGGCCTACAACAACGGCCAGAACCACGGAAGAACGGGCCGCAGCATACTCTAAGTACGGTGGAACACTCTCACAACACTACAAAAGCAAAGCCAAAGTGACCATTCTGACATATCAATACCTTCAAGAATGAAACAAATTACATAATAATATAAATAGAATAATGAAAAATTAAATCGATATATATTTTATATCAATAAATACTTCCTAGACGCGGTGAATCAAAGCACAATGCGTTGTCGTGGATTTGACCACTAAAACAACAACATATTGGCTTTGGACAAAAGTAGCAAATAACCAATGGAAAGAATTCAAACGCTCTTCAAGTTGCTTAAAGTCACCCACTGATGATAAGATGTATTAAGATTTTTTTTTTAATTTATCAATTTAAATTATTTATTCAATGGATACATACACTAAATTGACTACATTGTATTCATTAATTATATAATACATTACTATTAATCATTATACTGTTTTGGAAAGGAAAGATAACAACTAAACAAATATTAATTGCCGCTATTAGAGCATTAGATACATCGAATAATATCGAGTTAATTAAAACATAACATAGTTTATGAATATTTTTAACATTAGTTAGTAGTTTCAATTACATTATTGTTGCGTCTTATAAACTTTAGTTTGCGAATTTAAGTGTAAACGAACAAGTCGATTATTCGTATTATTTAATCAAACACAAGAAATTTTTATATATGTATCACCACTTTAGATTTAAAGGTTGAATGGTTTGTCTGTCCGAATACCGGATAGCATAAAAAGACAATATTTATTATTAAACTTATTATATTTACGTTAAAGTTCCGTTTACTTGACACCTACGACAACAAAAGGCTCGCCACCTGTGTCAGGATCGTGGGTAAATAATATGATTGCTATCTCTACGCACCCAATTTGATTAAAAGTCGTGAGCGCTAATGTTGTTGTATCTCTTGCTTACTAGTATGGGTGTCGAGCGTATGTAATTTACAATAAGGCGGCAGCTTTATAAACGCTGTCTGTAGTGTAACTTTATCCTTAAATTATTTTAATTTAATATTACGATAAAAATTATACAATTGTACTCGAGTAAGTCCTTAAACCTCATAGAACAGCGATCGGCAACTAATTTTAAGTGAGGTCCGGACACTATCGAATTTTTATAGTGGTCCAAAAAAAGATAGATCTTTCAAAAGTATCAAAGTGTGGCTAATTATAATAAAATATCAAATTAATATGTAGATATATTGACGTATATTTTGGCGGATGTTCTGGATACTGATATCGGTCCGCCATTTATCCTTTAGCTAACCCCTGCCATACAGCTACAATAACCATGACATGCATGGGCCGGCCTCCACTCAAATTTTACTTCTAACAATACCGCCGTGAATTCGTTTTTCTGCGTTTCGTTTGATGAGTGCGGTGCTGGAAGCAGAATCTCCTTCTCAACTTCTCTCCATTTCCATTTCCTTATTTACCCTTCCTATGACTTATTCAACCTCATCTGCAACTAAAGTGTTGCGCATCCGGTAGCGAGGGCCATTTAATAACACGTGAACCGCTTGCTCGTTATGTCGTGAACACTAGACATGTAGAAATAAATATTTTTTTGCAGACAAGGAACAAGGCAATATAGACTCGAAACATATCACGACGTTAATACACCAAGCGCTGTCCCATTACTATTCTTCACCAACAAATGATAATATTGATATACTAACCTCCCATAATTGATACATAATATTTACCCAAATGCGTTCACGATTCTTCGCCACCGTGGGTGTAACCTTAACCCCTTCAAATGTCGACAAACTGGCTGTGGAACAATATGTACACAATTAAAATATCATTTGATATTCTGCCAGCGCCGAGTGCAGCGCGGTGCAAGCGGGGGTGCGGGGGCGCGGGGCGAACAAATGACGAACACCGAAATGTACTCGCGCACCCCTAGGCCGCCGCCGCCCGCCTCCCGCCGCCTAGCTAAGCCCTATGCAAAATAAAACACCCGATTGACATCTCTTTGAAATTTATTAAAAATTCAGACAGCTTAGACTTCAAATAGAGGGTTAAACGCTTAAGAGAAAGGATTACTTTTCGAAAATGTTTTTAAGTGTTTTTATCAAGTTGAGGTGTTTATTAAACATTAAATTAAAGAGGTTTTATTACTGTACTCATCGAGTGATTCAAATCTTTTGTTCATTAGTTTGGATTCGTTTGGAACAATTTCTACCGCTAAGTTTCGTCATCGTACAACACGATAGAGCTTCAAATTCCATCCCCACCACCTTAATGGTTGATCGATGACAATCCACTACCACGCGGTTTTCGCATAACTTTCTGCCCCATACAACCTTGTGGAATGATCTGTCTCCAGCGGTGTTCCTAAAGCAATACGACTTAAGAACCTGGAAGAAAAGAGCGAACTCCTTCCTTAAAGGCCGACAACGCATCTGCATTTCCTCTGCAGAAATGCGAATGTTCATGGGCGACGGTGATCACTTAGCTTTAGGCGAGCCATTGTTCACTTGCCCCCTTTTACTATAAAAAATATTAGATTTGACTTTATAATCAAATTTCCTTAGAGAAACACAATGTACATTTTGTAACTTGATATCCGTATTTGTATTGTTTCATTCATATGGTTCATTTTGTTTTTTAAATTCTTACAAATAAACTAACGCAAAAATATTGGTAACTTATACTGTAATAATCTAGCATTTGGTAATATTGTGATTTAAAACAAAACTTCTTAACGGGTAATAACACAGTGAATAACAAATACTCCAAAACTAAAAATTTTGTTACAAATCAATTTGTAACAAAATTTTTAGTTTTGGAGTATTTGTTATTCACTGTGTTATTACCCGTTAAGAAGTAAAGTCGATATTCAAATATCGACTTTAAATTATTTTAAAAAGGAAATACATTTAGAAACCATATTTATTTATTTTTTACAAAATGGTATAATTCAATGTAATATATTTTTATTTTGAAAAATTAACATCAAAACTTAAACATTTCACTCAGCAACATCCCATGTATGAATGTTTGTATATTTTAAACGTGTATATGGTTGTTGGTAGAAACAATCTCAGCGGGAGGCAAAAAGCAGTTTTATAGGAATACTTCGGAAAAAGGGTGAAGGCTTGCCAATAGTTGCATAAATGATATCCACAACAATTTTTTAATGGAATTTCAAAACTCGCAGGCATACATTTTATCCAAAGATTTTTGCACAGTTGAAATATAACTGTCTGAATAAAGAAAGAATTGATGAATTTGTTTTGTATAAATTAATGACAAAAACACAGCCCTAACGGGGCACTTATACAATGCGAGTTGTGTATTAGTAAGTTGTCTCGAATGTCTACTATCTACATATTTATTACTAGAACTTATTAGTAAACGGATGGTCTTTAACCATTATAGTGTTTGACTACAACATTGCCATTGATATTTTGGACTGACTCAAATACCGCAGTGTCTGTATAATAATAATATACCTTGTTTCATAGCAAGATGTGATTTTTGTAATCAAATGTCTTTACGTTAAAATTCTGAAATTCTAATATATTTCCAAAAAACATTTTTCTTTTTTCACTTTTTCTTATATTACCTTTTAGCAATAACTACCCATATTACAAAATTTCACTTCACTTTATCTCACGATTTCTACAAAATTAGAACATTGAGACCGATGAAAGTATTAAAAGTGTAATGGCCGCCATGCATGGTAAATGACGTTTGTTTGTTTACAACAATCATATCTTGCAATGAAACCAAGTATACGTGAAAATCTATGACCAGTGTCTATCGGCAGTGGTCACATACAAATATATAATGTTATGTGTTGGAAAATAAATAATAGAAAATATATTATGACCGCGTCATGGGAACGTCCGTTGTACAATCAGCGTAAATGACCGCGAATGGATTGATACAAAGGACGCTGTATTCTCCCCGGGGACCACACATCCACTCATAAGATTTACGATCCACTCAATCTAATATTCCGACGAATTATTATCTCGGGACGTGTAGATATATTTAATTTCAAGGATAAGGTTTAAAGTAAAGATGTATAAATCGTTGGTTTTGAAGTAAAATTGATTCTTTCGTATACTTCATATCTTAGTCATTCCTGAATAGATTTGCATAGTTCTTTGTTTGTTGAAAGAGTATATGTTAATAATTAATTATTACAATCCTTATGTATTATATATATTATGTTTGGTATAATGATCAGTCTTTTTATAGCAGTACCCAACTTCAACTGCACATTTTGTCACATTCATAATGGGCATATGTATTATGTGTTTAATATTACTGACTTTGTACATTTTGTTTAAGCTTCCTTTGCCATTATCAAATATTTTTTTTACAGTAGAATATTATTATTGTGGATCCTATTGTAGAGGTATTTACATTCCATGAGCATGATAAGTTTTTAATAAAATAAAGTGTTTGATAGTAATTCTGAGATTACAAGAAAGACAAATATTTATCTTGTCGGGTTTAATAAAACGTGTAAGGTGTAATTATATTGAATTAAAATCATAAATATTCTTAAAATGTTTTGCAAATCTATAGTTATTGTAAAATAATTTTTGAGTCCAGACTCGATATTTTTTCAACACAAAGCCTATTTATAACTAGTTACTTGTGCGTATGAAGACATAATTTTCAATGGTTGTCTCGGAGCGAGCATTATAAGATGGCGGGTCATCTGTTTATGATGATTAGGTGGCGGGCGGTTGCTAGGCGACGGGGGGCAGTGGTCAGCGACACGGGTCGGGCCCGTTCCTAACACTAGCACCCACACCCGCCTTCATAATTATTCTTCTCGTACGAAACCGCACTGACTCCACAGTAACAACGGCTCAGCTTTTGAAATACGTTTTGTCATAAAACACATGCAGAAAGTTACGCTTTGATCGAAGATCTCAAGGATTCGAAGTTGAAGTGAGCATCTTTTTAAGATACAGATTTAAATAATTACGTATTATTCCTATCTTATATCTTACTAATTTTGCCAATTGGGGAAAAATTGTACACAATACTAGCTCAAACATAACTACATAGAAGCTTAAAGTTGAATTTTGGGCATTTGAAATACTTCAAATGTAATTAAGCTCAGAGATCTTAATCTACGCCGGTCAAGGATGCCCCTTGATCCGATTCTGTTCAGACGCTAAACATCAAAAGCTTATTTTGTGGCTGAAAGCTTTTTAAAAATGGACGGCAGTTCTCGCCGGCGATGTGCGATACTTTATTTGTTTTACTCACTTTTAATTGCTTTCTCTAACACCAGTATTAAGCTTAATCACTTACATGGAAAACGTTACTTTTTTATTTAGCTTTATGTGCTATTAAATTTGGCTAAATAAACTTATTTCATTTTAATTAATTTAACATTTGTCATTTATTAAAATTTCAGATAAATCTGAGACGCTTAGTATATAAAATAAATATTAACAAAATTGTTTGTTCATAATGGGTGAACATTGAAGCTACTAGACTGGATTTTAATAATTATTTCATTATCAGAAATCTACATTATCCAAAACTAACGAAGACTAATTTTAGACTGTATTTCTATAGTTTAGAAAGAAGAGAATAAAATAAAATCGGTAAATAATAATATTATATGCTCTTATGGGTCATGGTTGCATGTGCTTTTATTTTATTGAAGGCAATGTTCGGCAATTTTGAATATTAAATGTTTATTAGGTTGCTAACGTTATTTATGCCATGAGGGCTTCAATAGTCGAAAGTATTCCAATATGAGAGCGCAACAATGTCTACAATGCGATAAACTATCGCACTATCAAGAGTGCATTCAACTCTAACGCGCTACTATTATTAAACGGAATTCGATTTAAAACCGAACCCTCCTCGACGTTTGTGAAATTGACATTTATTCTTCGTTTTTCATTGTTGCAGTAGTCGGATTCGATCTATTGTTAATTAGCTTAAACGGGCCATGCGCTACACCACGCCAAACAAAGCCAACTTATCGAGCTAACTGTAAACTTACATACATAATTAAGTATACACATTTATTTAAATAATTATTCATGTTTATTTAAATAATTATTCAATTATTAATTTGTCCAATAGCGCGGCGCTTTACAATAGCGGCAAAAGCGAGAACTATTTTGTTACTCTTCAAACTATACTCGTCCTGCCATCTAGTGGGGGATAGACGCAAGTGCAAATTTGATATACTTTTTTAACATTTATCAACGAAGTTTCCAATTTAAAGCAAAATTATTGTTTTATTCATTTAAAAATAATAAGACGTCACATGAGTAAATCTTAATTATTTAGAATAAACTTATGTAATATTGCAATTATTTTCCTTAAGAATAATTAAACTCTAAAAACAATGTAACTTAAAGATGGGTAAATGTGCGCACCTACATAGAAGATAGAAGTATCGACAGAGCAAGCAATGTTATTACATACGAGAGTTATTCGCTCCCCATCAGGCGGGAGTGCCTCGATTAAAGCCGTAAATACTTTGAGATTAATTATCTCGTAAACAGTCGCAGCGGAGCGACGACTCGGATCGCTCACCTACGCCGCGCCGTGAGCACGATACAAATTCAACTTTTCCAATTAAATTTCGTGAGGCATTAATAATTATTTGGGTACATCAATTTGTTTCTTCGCGCGAAATGCCGAGGTACCGCCTCGCGAACATTTGAGACGCACACACTCCGCTAATCGACGAGATATATCTTAAGATACGTTTTATCTTTGGTGTTAAATGCAACAAAATCAACAACCTAATGATTTTATTTTGTTGTATAACTAGTTGCTCCCGACAGGCATTTTCATTTAATATGAAACTGCCAAATGTTTTGGATTTAATCAAAAAGGAAATTGATGGAAATCTGTTTTAATGAGATATTCATGTTTTCGCAAAAGAGTTCTTGTACGCAAATAACACGATACGAAAGTACTTTTTAATCTGATAAGAAAACCTTAATTCAAGAATATAATCAATTTAATCGTAAGAGATATCTCATGGCGGTGCGATCATAAATACCGGAGATTCCCAACTTTAGAATTAATTAAATTAAACTTGAAAATGAAATATTAACACTTTAACGTATAAAATTTAATACCGCTAAGTTATAACGTGATTATTCAACTCCTCGGCAATTTCCAAAAACATCTGGAAAATTAAATTCACGGAGCGGCGCGAGGCGACGGCAGCGCCGCTTTGAGCGCAACTTCCGCTTTTGTAGTCGCCGGTGCGGGGCGCGAGGCGCTCGCCACTTCGCACTGTGAAATTAATTTTCTTCGTCTTTATGTAATTTAATTATAAACATTTCAATATGGCGCTCGGGGAATTTCTACTCGGGAGAGAAGTTAAATAGAAACGTTTGATACTTATCTCCTAATACACTTCTGAGATGATTGTGCGATTTAATCCAAATTAAATATTTGATTAAATATATTGTTTGTAAAGAAATGTAAACGGTTCAAAGGCGTTCTACATTTTAGAATACAAACGGTCGTCTCCGACCTTTGGAGCGGTGCCAACTGTACCTGCCCGCGTTGCAACCTGCTACTTGACAAACTTTGTCCTGGATCTCTTCGGTCGGTGCACATCACTCATATGCTTATATTATACTTATATTTTATAGAGCTGAACTTCTGAACTTTCAACTTTTTTTAATCAAAAAACAAATTTCAATGTTTGAACAAAAAAAACAACAATTTTTAAGATTGAATTTGTTATTATGGGACACCATATCCACCTTTATAATCCTTACCGCTGATTGTTTAAGTCATAGGACTCCGCAGCCAGCAAAATACTATTTTATTTATATATTTGAGATCCCCGTTGTATCTACATAAGTGAAAATAAATAAGTGTATTATAATATTAAAAGTATTCGAGTAATCAACCAAATGCCCGACAGTTTTAACGATGAAGCAAACATTTACATCCAAATAATCGGCAGTTGCCTTTCAAAATCAGATAGTGTCCGTTATTTAACACAAGTTCTTTAGTAAAAGAGACTCGGCTGACATTCCATCTGCAAAATTAAAACTATCCGTTTGTATGGAGTGCACAGTTAACAGATGCCACTAGCGTCCGTGCAATTTTGCTCTTAAACCGTTCACGCTCCGGCGACGAGAGGCGACATCAAACATGCGCGTCGCTGCCAACCTTTTGCCAGCTTATCTCCCATTCACTATCTGAATCTTCCAAAATATATCTACAACTCGGCCCCATTGTGCCGTGTTTATTAAATTTCATTTTAAGTTTATACAACAACACTCTTGTCGGCCACTTTTTGTAGTGATTTGGGACATTTTACGGATGGATTAGTCCGAGTAGTCTTTTGTGAGAGCCGGCAGCGATGTCTTTTTGTGTCGGAGCCGTATTATGGTTTGCTATTGCGCGTATTATGTCATAACACAAGTGCTCGGAGCGAGCTCCACGGCTTTTTTGTGATGTCATTTTATTCTAAATTGAATTCTGTGTTGACAATGTCATCGCAGTAGACATCCTGCCTTTTTGTTCATATTTTATTTAATAGGCAAGGTTTAAAGCGAGTAGACATGAGTGTGCTTAGAAAGAAAAGTACGCCAGGTAAAAATTACATTTTTTTAAATCTTTTCACATAGCGGTCCGCATCGGTAATGGTGTATTGTAACTTGTATTGTACTTATGTACTTGCATAAAAAAAAATACAATTAATCTAATGTTTTGTTCTTAGAGCCACGGTCCTTCAATATACGAACGTTCGAATTCAATTTCATGGTACGAGTGCGTTAGGAAATTGAATTGACCTGCAACATCCCAGGGCTAATGAAATTATAAACTGTAATTTTCTGCGGTGAGTTACTAATGAGGAATACTTAATACGGTGTTTACGTAATAAAGTATGACTACCTCCTACATTATGCCTAGTACATATATTACATACAAACATACATACCATTATATTACTAATTGGTTGGAAAGCAGTTTTGTAAACCATTATAATGTGTAGCCTTGCATTGTAACCTTTGTCGGTGTTTAGGAAAATTAGCAAAAATATGAAAACAGACACAAGAAGTGTCTGTTTTCTCATTTTCAATTCACTCATTTTTATTAAAACTGTTCAATCATATAATCATTCCATTGAAAGACTTTCTGCTAACAATATTCCGTCAGTATTTTGGTATCTAGAAATAAAATACTTAAACTATGTAACAAGAAAAAACAGCAAATAACATGTGAAAGCGATGCTGTTTTTAATATAATAACATGCGATTATTATGTCTTTTGATACTTTGCTATTCTTAAAAGAAGGAAGTTGGGAATGTATGAATATTTTTTTCTTGAAACAGAAAATATTTATCAATAAAATTGTGTCCGTCTGTTTACTGCCTACTTATTCTTGTACAATAAATTCGTGGAATATTATCTTGCAAACAAATATAAAACAACACTATAGCAATTATGGCCCAAACTAACACCTTAGATTAAACAATCCGGCCCTACGTCGATACTAAAAGCAATAAGACTACAACTCCGCCCCTACCAAAACAATCCTGTATTTCTGTGTCTTCACTAATGGCGTAAGTTCGACAGTCGAAGTTAGTTCGAGTGTTCTACGGCTGCAATAAAGATAAATCCAGCTATAATATGTTCGGCCCGGCCTTACGTGTGGGATCGCCTGGGCACGAAATTGAATTTGCATGAAGTCTTAAGTCGACACCGATTTAGTCGCGCCGCGCGTTCAACTGTCTCGGGCGGTGGACAATTACGAGTTTAGCAACGGTTAATATACCACGATTACGCGGTTGAGCCTGTTGAATCCGGCCTCCGCACGTGACGGCCATTTAATCTATTTATTATTTTCTAACCTGCCAGTAACGTTGCGTTGAAAAAACAAAAAAAAACTACGGGGTATCAATAATCTGTTTTACGGGTGTAGCGGCTAGTAATCATCGTCGCTGGAAGACGGCGTCTAATCCAAACGCCGCAGGGCCGGTGCCGTATGGAAGGACGTTCCGTATCCCTTGATCCCGTTGTTTACCAGACATTGAACAGATAACAAGTCCGCGCCCTGATACCGTCGGAGAAGATTAAAGCCACGGTGCTGCTGTAATCCGAACTTCGATTAATTTCATCCAATACTGAGGGAGCACGTCTCCGCTCGCTAAGTTATTGGCAGCCGAGCTTTGTTTAATTTAATATAAACGAGTCCCTTCTTAATTTCTCTCTTCACTCCTGTACGTTCTCACAAATATTTACATTTACATAAACATGCAGTTAACAGTAAAAAAAAGCGTGTATTTTTATATTTAATTTATTCTCTCGCTTCTTTTATATCCATACATACATGCTCGTCGGTTACGGGTACTTCCTATATTTTCTTTCTTTATTATGTCATATTCATTATGCCAAACTAGAAGAACTAGAGCTGGGTTTGACAGGAAAATGTTAGTAGAGTTAATGCCGTTGAGGTGCGATCCTTAAGAAGTATGTTAGGCATGACATTGAATGATAGGATTAAAATAGCATTATAAGGGAAAAGCGTGGCTTAAAAGTGGATGTAGTGTCTAGAATTGAGAAAGGTATGCGTCAGTGGTTCGGGCGTGTTGAAAGGATGAGTGAAGAGGGAGTAACAACGGCATTAACTCTACTAACATGCTTTTCCAAACCCAGCTCTCACTTCCATACATCGAAGTGAGGACTAGTACAGTATTGTGTATTTGAAAATCAAAAACATATTCCGACAAGACTAATTGTGGCAACTTATAACCTTATTAATAATAATAGGTGTACTATTAATTATTAATGAGAATCTAATACAATATCTTGTTAGAAACGTCAACTCTAAGCTGTGTAAACTACGTACAGATACATATTATACATATAGCTTTGATGTTTTGATTGCGAGGGCGCTGCGCGGTGTCTCCGCGATGCGTGTTAAGTAAACATTGGCTCGTGTATGAAACAACACTGCAAATGATACCTCGTCTACGGAGTGTCAACACGTGGTGGTAGATCATTGCTCTTTGAACTTTGGCAAATAACAAGAAATCTTGTAAGTAATACACAATTTCTTTTAAAACAACTAATATTGTTAACAAAACTACACTGTAGTAACACGTTAACCCAAACATTGTCGACAGTATAACAATTGCTATCCGCTTTTTGTCCAACTTTGTCTTGTCAGCAACGTCACAAATGTAACAAATAATGTGTCTATCGTCATACATCGAAAAAGATTGGATCTACAAAACAAATATTTGTTTTTTTTTAAATGCTAGGAATAGTACCCAGGTCCCACGGCGCAACAATTTTATACAAAGTAGAGATAGTTCTCGCTTCTCCGTTATATCTTGTAAATTCTATTGGTTTATTTATTTAGTTAATTAGTTACTTCTATGTTTTTATAACATCTATCTTTTAACGGCCCTGTGCCCTCTGACTTCGTCTCCTTTCAAAGCTTCTTTCAAATAAGAAATAAGGTCCTGGAATGGCGGCCACATACAGGTCGACGTAGCGTAGAGAGGCCTCCCACAAGATGGATCAATGATCTGATCAAGGTTGCGGGAGTCCTGGATGGAGGCAGGGCACCAATCTTTGTGGCCATCAATGGTGACGACGACGACTGTCGGCTGAAAGGTGTTGTCGTTCCTATGTAATAAAATAGTGTTTTGTGCTAATTACTTCTTAAGACGTAGACGTAGTGTTAACATATTCAAATATAACTTCGTCGATATTGATATTTTCTGTATAGAGACATTTAGGACGAAAATTCAAGAAATATAGACCACATTTTTGGTTTATTTTGTCGGTTTTTATTTCGTTTTTGTTTCGCATATTTAATATGAATTTATGGAACTCCAAGTCCTTATGTATGAAACAATGTTCTTTTTCAATAACTACGTATATAAAATATAAATAACTATTTTCTTAATAAACATAACTTAAGAAATATTCATGCGATTTGAAACCTACAGTATCAGAAACACTTGAAAACCATTCAACTATAGTAACATATATACTTTATATACCTACACAAAAGTACCCGGAATAATACACACAAGACTCGTGATTAAGTTACGTACAGCTAACCCTATTAGTATTCAATTGATTGGTAGCAGGCCTATCTAATTATGAGGTAGAAACGGACGAACGGTACGTATTCCAATATTTGTGTTGAACGTCTTAAATCACATTTGCGTGTGTAACAAGCGGCCAGGTATATTTGTCGAATGAGTCGATAAAATTTAGTTTGGCCTGATCACATTCAAGTCATGTTTCTGCTGTCTCAAGCAACGGTAACCACGTGAGACTCACAAAATACCTACCCACATAAATTCAACCTCAAGTTTCCAATAACTACATTACTCAATTTACATACATGTACCTCGGCCACATACATTTAAAGAAGTAAATTCTCAGACTTTTGTCACAATCGGAGCAGATACAAGTATTTTGTTACAATACAAATGTACGTTTATCGCAAATTTCTTATAAGATTTCCTCCTTAGCATTTTTTCTTTTGCAATATACGTCTATAAAATACTTCTTTATTTTCTTAGACCATTTAAAATATCTTTACCTTCCTCTTTATGTATGTATTATACATAGATTAAATCCGAAAATTGGGATCAAAATCAGTTAAAAAGTACCCAACTATATATAGTTAAGCCAAGAGCTTAATCTAAAAGAGATAAATGTTAATCTAATTATGTAGAACGAAAGTATATAAGAACAATATTAAGAATGTATTTATTTTTATAATGCAAATGTAACTATATATTAGGTGGTTCTTTAAGTAGCCCAATCCTTCTTGTCATGGTCATGACAATAGAAATGAAAAGCTTATTCTTTTCAATTTAAGTTTATAATAACCTTTTAAAATTGTCTAGTTTTGTTCTTCCTGTGTTATTTAGTTCTGTATAATTTTTGTCATGTTTAATTATAAACTTATAGTAAACTGATTCATATACGAATATTTACTATGTTTATGTTAGATAGTATGGAAGATAATTATAGGTTAGGTTAGTTAAGTTGGAATGATAAAAATAATTTCTTAAAAAGATTTGTATCAAAAAATATGTTGGTTGCATTTGTGATGATACCCGTTTAATTGTATTAATTATTCGTTCCCAAAAACACAACAATATCTTATTGGAAAATATTTTTTATCAAATTGAGGCCGTGTTTTAAATTTAAAAAAAAATGCATTATATCATAAATAAATATGAACGGACTACCGGGAAAAGTGAATTAATAATATAACTTTTAAACCTCAATCTTCCTAATGATAAACTGAGAGGCAAAGTCTCAATCTGCAAACACAAATATAAAGCTAATTAAAAAGTTCCAAACTAAATTATGAGAGGGGTCGCTACGCCGAGCTCCGTACCACGGTTGTCGCAAAGATTTAACCAAAGTGGGCGTTATCGTTAGGAACGTGTAACGCGAATCAAGTTCACCGATGTACAACGAGAAGTGACAAAGTTTCATGGTACCAAAGCAAATGTTTGTTCGAGACAGTTGCGGCGACAAACATCGGTCTCACACTCGGAGAATTCCAAATTTAGATTACATATTCATAACAGGCGCGAGGAACTGCTCATTTTGTGAATCCCAACTGAGAAACCGTTGTCATGCTATCAGCCAGATTTCACAGAATTGCTCATAGAATTGTTGGCTACATTAGTGCTATAAGTAGGTACAATTATATACTTTTATATTTCATATCTACAGCAAACACTGTTGGATAAAAGGCTACAGTAGTCACACTAATATAAAGGTATATACAATTAATTTCGTACCGAATACAAAATAATACAACCGTTTATTTGTTATTAAAACGTTAGTATCCGCCGACTATCTAAATCAGAAACACAACATCAATGACCTTCTTCTTCTGGCTACACCTTCTCCCATTTATTTGGGATTAGCGTACCTAGTCTTCATCTTCTATTTAGCACAATCCTGCGCTTCGTCTTTGTCTAAATGAGCTTTCTGCAGGTCCTTTTGGACCGTTGTCTGCCATGTGGTGGGTGGTCTTTTTGCAATGCATTCGTAGGCAATGACCAAGAATGTTAATTTCTACAGATTCACACATTGGATTCTTTCATTTTTTTAAAATAAATGATTAAACACCATAAGTGTTTTGGTAACTTAATATGTCCTCAATTCACTTTCTCTTGTTTTTAATAACATCGATACTAAAATTACCAGTCAAACTTAGAACTAAAATTAGAATCATCCGAAACATTGTTGCTTAAAATGTAACAATTGCAATGCTTTGATTTACAAATATTATGAAACACGAATACGTAACACACAGTCACCACGGGGCCATCAATTCAAGCGAACGTTAGAACGCGACAACGACGAGTCAGCTCATAAAATTTATAGGTGATCGAATGTGATAATATGGTAGACGTTAAGAGCAGCTTAGACAGTTTGAAAATTTAAATGTGAAGTAAGTTTTGCGAGATTGCGCGGAATAAATCAGCGCGGGCGGCCGGGGCGGCCGCGTCAGCCGCCGCGGTGATAAATCCGCCGCTCCCTCGGGCTCCTACGAACTACAGAGCACCGAATCTCTGCACTCTCCGCTGATGCCCTACATGCCATCTATTACACGCATACGCTCTAACTCTAACTCCTTTCTAGTAGACATACAGAAATGCATTTTTATTGGTAACTGGCTTTGCACGCGTTTTTGTCTTATTTTTGTCACTTTTAATTTTTAGAACTTGATTCCCTCTATAATACTTGAAATTCTACAATTTCAAGTTATATTGTAAAATAAACTAAAGTTTATCAGTAGCATAGCCCGCAACAGCAACATCCGTTGCACGAAGGGGCGGCTCGACCGGTGAAATACCACGATTTCACAGAAGATAGGCATGAAGTAGAAGCATGCTTCCGCGTTTTGTCTGATGAGTGAGGTCGGAGGGCAAATTTCAATTGTTCTTCCCTTTCCCATCCTTTACTAATAAGGATAGGATAGGACGGGAAGAGGTTTGGACAGGAAAGGGATGAATAGGGAAAAGAAAATATCCCTTGTCCTGTTTATACCTTCGTCTGTCTATTAAAGGTTGGCAACTCATTTGCTTGTTGCTAATGTCTACGGGTAGCGGTCGCTTAACATCAGGTGACGCTTGCTCATTTGCCACCTTCTTCTATAAAAAAGTTGTTATTGTCAAAATATAATACGTAGTAGCATAGCAACCATATAAAATTACCATGGCAACCGATATTGTAAATGATGCCAATATATATTTTACTATCCCTCGGGACAACAGTTAACAGTTCTTTTTTTTCGCAATAAAATTCTATTATTATATAAAAAATCTTTTCTGTACCCCTGACAATGTGTTGCAAAGAAGGGTAGAGAAAAATTTCATGACGATTGGCTGAGTCGTTAACTCGTGAAGGTATAACAAACAACCTTATATAACTAAATAAGTTAATAAAAGTTAAGATATTAATTAGGATTGTAACATTTGACCGTGTGTTACTTCGACTCTTGCCTGAGCTTGCCTGTTCTTGCGAAACCACAGTAACCGCGCTTCAGAAAGTCTTACAGAGCAAAAGTTGCAACATATCTCTGAATAATGAAAAAATTTGCACAAAGTTTTCACCTGCATAAATACAATTCTTTACGGCATTATGTACCTAGAAGCGAATGAAACGAATTTTCGCTCGCATAAGATTTGAGATGTGTCTTTAAATATTTTGAATTGATTTATCTCGTAGGGTGTATTTTTAATATTTTAAAACGTCTTAGAAAAACTCTGAATTTGTCACTAGCACCCAGGAGGCTAATAAATGCAGTGTGCGTATGTGCATTATCAAATCACTTATTTATTGACAAAGACTGTTGTTGACAAATAGTTCGAAAGGTGATGTAAATGTTTAGTTGAATGTCTACGCATGCTGCCTTCTCATCCTGAGTTCGATTGTTTCGTAATCAACATAAGTACGTAGTCACGTGATGTACTACGACACAGAAGAGATACTAGCGGAATTCCATGAAGACGGAAGAGGACGCGGGTTCTACAAGAACGGAAATTGGATTATCATCACAGAAGAGATGAATGCCAATCATCTAATGACGAACCTGACTAGAAGGGAAGCGCCCGGTCAATGACTACTCAGTCCTCGCGACATTTGACAATCTCGGCAACGGAGTTTTCTTTGATCACTCTGATAAAACAAGACTTAACAGGCAATAATTCCCGAGGAGGGTTGGCGTCAGGCAGGCGGCCGGCCGTAAAAACTGTAGCCAAAACCTGTGGACTACATACTCTGCCGATGCCACATGAGTGGGAGAAGGGCAGGATGATGATGATGATAATACTAGCCTAAGATTCGAAGATTTTTATTAAACTACTCATTAAGATTACTATTTTTCTATTTTCTGTTTCTTTTTTCTCATAATTTCTTTAATATTTTAGTAAATAAATTAGTATGCCTCGTAAACTTTACTACGGATTGGCACACTTCATATATTATCTCGTTCTCTCGGTCTGTTTTATTTTTTAGACACATCTATACATTTTCTCCAAATAAAATTAACTTTAACATATGTATATGGAACTAAAGACTGTAACCAACATTGCAAGATATTGGTTTAGAGCTAACATATTAAACATAACGGCCAAAACACGTTGGTTTCTACATCAGTACAAATGGGGCAACAAGGCTGAAGAAAAATCAAACGAAATATTTAATTTAAAAAAAAATTGCTTCTTCCCGGCCATCTGTCAGCTAGCCGCGTTCAAGGCATTTTCCGCTGACACCGCCTAATTCTTTTTCACGCTACATTTCAAGAATCTTATTTTTGTAATTACAAAAATGTCTAGTACGCCGACATTATCCTTAATTGCTGGACATAAAAATTCCATTTAAATTTCCCTTTTAACGATCGAGGAGGACTGTCTAATTGTTATAATACACTCGTTTGCGTATTTTTATTGCCGGTACTATAATTAGAACATAACGCTACGTAACTTTTTAAGTAGAAGCGTAATTAAAAATTTCTTATAGAAGGTAAAATAATGTTTGTGCTTGAAGGGGAGCTAGAAGGGAGGTACGCGGGGTGTGCGGGGTGTGCGGGGCACGATACTTATTTAAGAAATGGAAAGAAAAGCAATTTAATGCTTATCAGCGAGAGTAGCAACCCGTGGGTCACTACGGGTAAAAAAGTAATGGCGACTGGGCCACTCAACAACTTTTGCAAAGAATTGTTTCCCTTTTTATCTGCACCTAATTGATGAGTTTAAATGCTAACAGGTAACTTTATTTTGTTTATTTACCTTACTGTTTGTTCAGTTGAAATAATTGCATTTCTGTGGAAATAGGACGTAAATAATATTGATATGTGCACGTAATCCTTCCGTACGTATGCGCTCTCAAGTCCTAAACCGATTTTTATGATATTTCTCGTGTGTGCTTGAGTGGATTCTCGAATAGCTTAGATTAATGAACGATCTCAGTACGAGTTATTTAGGTTGGGTTTCAGGTTGATAAAACATTCTGCTATTTAAATTTTTATTTATAATTATCATGTAACTTGGCTGTTTCGGTTAGTTTAAAAGTTTTTATTTATGCTCATTCTTAATTGAGAAATATTTTATCCGCTGAATATCTGTTATATATATTTGAGTATCAATTCGTATTAAATTCACATTTTATAATTTTAAATCCTAGACATTTTTTTCTGTATACTAATATACTTGTTTATAGTTATACGAATAAAAAAAGAAATAAAAATATTAAGCTTAAAACTTCGATTGCTACTTTAAATTCTCTACCTATTTTCTATAATGCACGTTTTTTGCATTTATATCTAAGTTCAAATTAAAATAATTAGGTAGTTTATTTAAAATTAAAATCTACCTTTAGATCACGTGTATATTCTCGTTCAAAAATAGATTAATCCAGGAAGTTACTCTATTATAAGTTGTTAGAGAAGTTAAAGTGAAATTGGTTTAAGTCGACAAATTCCGTTCGTAGTTCGACGACAACGCAAGCTTCAGCTAACTTCGCTACGACAACATGACATTACGGACATATACCAGACTACAAGTAAATAATACATTATTTAGCTATTTGTGTAGTATACATCACCTAACCTTAAGTTAAGTATTTTTGTCTTTAAAAATATTTAACTTTAAATTGAGGAAAAAGAATCGTTATAATTATATTTAACTTGCAGCAATTATAAAGTTATTGTAAATGAAAACATGATATCAATTACACGATATAAAAAATGTGGTTTTGATATAGTGCTATAAAAAATGTGTGTTTAAAATTATTAATTGTTAATTAGTTAATAATAATATACAGTTAATATTTCAAGCACTGTTTTATTTATAAGAACTTTGTAATATCGCTTACAAGAATAACTGTTTCTTAAAGATAATCCATAGCAGTTAATATAATAAGAAGAGAAAAGTGCTAAACGAGTGGCCACTAAATTGCGTAGCAAACATTTTGCAATGATTACGTGGGGTGAATGCATTTTTACAATCTCTCCACAGGTCCGGTATGCCGTGGGGTCGCGACCCCGGGGTCAGATCGGCGTCGCTTCAACCTTTTGTTTAGCAGCATCCCTTCGATATTACGCTCTCCCATCACAATGTACACTATCGCTTTACGAACCTATAATATTACATTGCTAAAATTTCAAAATGGCAAAGTCAACTTGTAAGTTTAAAAAGGATGAGTATAGTGACTATGCAACAAACAAATCCATTTTAACTAAATTATTGGACAGCGTTCGGGAAGCTACATTTTCTCGTCCCATCGCGGTGTCTCAAGAAGAAATCCATTGTTTGACAGGTGGGCATCGCACTCGATGACAAGTGTATGTATATAGCCACGTCCCAATGCCGTAGTATTTGAATATTTTACTTAGAATCGATGCAAATATTAAAATGCGTAAAACTTTTAAGAACACATAATATTTAAATGTTGTTTGTACAAGGGATTCCTCCTGTGTTTTATAACATCGACAATAGTTGGCAACACAGAGTACTTAAATTAACGGTGAACATCGATAGACTTTTGACGTTTGGTCAATGAATGGATGTGCGTTTAGCTTTAATTTTGATATTTGATACTTGAAATACATGACAAGACGACTACTCGAAGCTACAAAATGACGCCGTAGTATCCATTAGACGGACCATCCAACAGAGATCGTAGTAAACATTCAACTCTCCTCTTATTATAGAAATATAAACAACGTTAGCGTCAGGCAGCCAGTTTAAAATTCC
>JWHW01035263.1:54089-66165 GCA_000931545.1 Papilio glaucus | reverse complement strand
TGGATGCATGGATAATTCCTTGTTTGTTTGTTGTTCTTTTGTTACTGTGTCTTTACTACCATACATTTAAGAATTTACTGTTACTAACAATAATATGGATCAATCTGAAATAAATGAATTAATAATTTATAGCCCTTTGTGGGCCTTGACTTTTTCAAGTAGCTTTTTCCACTCCGGTCTATCCGTGGCGTTTACTATTCCAACTTTTTATCTTCACTCAATAATATAAAATCAAATTAACATCCTTATTCTGATAAAATAAAAATATACAATCATAAAGAAGATAACGGCACCCCTAAATGACGCACAACGGATGCGGTGTTAGTTAACTAGTAGTATTTAACCATCCGTTCATACAGCCGGGATGAAAAACACCCCCGATATGACGAGCGATAGGGAAGGAGAGATACGGCCGAGGCAGAGGGACAGGGTGGCGAGATACTCAACGGTGCATAACTCATAAATAAAATACAATATGGTGAGCAAAACATTGAATTATGCCGGTATTATGTCACATTTGGCCTTTGTGAATTAGTCGGCGCAAATCGCGAGGGGAACAGATTGGCCGCTCGTCGTTGTTTGTCAACCGACCGTGGACACGTTATAATTTATTACTTCTGCCTTTTTTATTTAATAGTTAATTTTACTATTGAATCGAATGTTCTTTAAATAAATTTACTTATTAGCTTTATTCTTTAAATCAGTATTAAATCGAGTATACAAATCTTATTATTTTAGGCGTAATACCTATAGACCTGTCCTACCAAACTATTATCTGCGTATGGTCTCTTTCACATCCTTTTGCTTGTATTTTGAAATTAATAAAACATTGTGAAATTATTTCCAAAAATAAGACAAGAGGAAGAAGACAAACGGTACCTACAACAATGATATTGGAACTCTTAGTTCGATCTCTATTTTTACAATAGACAGTAAAGTCTCCAGACAAAGTCAGGTTGAGCTATAAAGGGGAAAGATGCAGGGCCGACTCAGCGAAATCATAGAAAAGCACATAAATTGGTGCGCATTAACATTTCCTTTATCCTACGTGTCGGCGTATGACGCGGGGGCCCGCGCTCCTCCGCGCCGCCCAAGACAATAAATTTACATATTTCACCCCTCAAACAGACCTTTTTTACCATTCCACAGAATTACGCACATATGGGAATATGCTGTTGAATATATCAGCAGTAAGGAGAGATACTCTCAGAATAAAATTATCTCTTTCGCCACATTTACGGATAAGAGTCCATTACGCTCTGACACCCTGGTTACCGTGATATGCAGCATTTTATGGATTCTTTCTATGAAAGTTATAAGAATTGGCAATCATTTGAGTTTTTATTTTTAAGTTGGAATTAGAGGACACAAACACATTTAAAATCACATGATGTTGAACACCAATGTTGTGTGCTTAAGCAATGTACTCCAAAAATAGTTATTACACGACGTATGAAATGATTCGAGCGTATTCCTAACATTTCAATGTAGAATATCTCAGACAAGCAGACTTCATAGTTGTATTTGTGTGTTTTTCAGATTTTGAAATGTTCTGCTCACTATTCGACGGCAGATGTTGTTCGTTAATAATTGAGTTATAAATAGAATTGAACACTTACGTAGGTAAACTGTGCACTCTCCCTATATATATTCGAATCAAAAATTAATTAATTAAATCTAACGAAGCCGCCACACCTATGACATTAGTCACAAGTAATCAAACCTACGTACCACCTTTTTTTCAGTCGTGATGATGCGTGCCGTAAAGTGCTTGAAACAGTAATATAAAGATGTACATCCTCAAAAAGTCTGAACAATATTGTTTTATTCAATTAGCAGTTAATATTCTCCCTAATTATTATATCAACGTTGAAAACTATTCACAATTAGCACTAGACTATTCCCAAAGAACAGTAGTGAATTGATGACCACACATATAGAATCGTAACAGAGTGTCATGCACGTTCAAAAGCGGATTCAGAAATGGAAATGTAATTTTGCGGTAGAGGCGCCCTGCAAAGGGTCAAATCAAAATCATTTTCACAGTCCAGTGAAGCGGCGTATGTAGAGAGAAGCGCAGCGCGCCGCCTAATCACTGTCTATTGCAAAACAGTTATTCGGCTTGTGGTATTAAATCAAACGTACTGAATTCAACGCAATATACTTGGTCCCTAATTAATTTTATTTCAGAAGCATTGCATATTATTTACGTGTTGTTATAAATTGACGTACATATTATTGTATTAGTATATATTTATTTAGGTATTCATATATTTTTTTAAATTCCTTACATAAATTCTGATACCAAAAGATTAGGCATTTTTTTATTTCGGATTCTTTCGTGTAAGAGATGACGTATCTAATAGTTAGATGTAAATGGTTATATATCAATTTTATATACCGCTTATACTATATGCTACCAGAGTCTACTAGACGTAAAAAGCACAAGCATGAATTAAAGAAAACATATCACCGATAATATTCATTCAAACATTCGCTTATTATAAGTACCTACTCTCGAATGTTCAAAACCCTGATGACAAAACTCAAATCTTAAGCTACGATATCATTTTGTAGTATTATTCATAATCTGAAAAGCATTTCACGTAATTTGATATCACTGTGTAAGAGAACAGAGTGATATATTTATAACAAGGCACCCGTAGAGCGTGGTGGACACGAGCTAGACGTAGGACACTAACACTCATTAGAATTACATGGCGGAACGAAGCGGTCACATCACGGACCCCCCCTGCCGCACCGCCGCATCCTGGACTCTGCGCCACCGATCTGTCTCACTTCTAGTAACACACTTATAGACAATTCCATATTACTACTAGGACGAAATTTCTACTAGACTATGATTTCTTGTTTGGCTGTACACGTAATGGATGATCCATCCGTTTAACTAAATTCCAGACACAAGTGTGATAGAGGTGGTATTTATTTTTAATGCCAAAGATTTATTCTCTTGTCCCACTTAATCCGTTTTGACAAGGACCTTATGAACAATAAACATAATTTCTTAGTACAGAAACAATGCGGTAAATATTCTATCAGGCGCGAACTGACAATTTTTTTTAAGAGGAATAAGATATATGTATATTCCTATAGCAATAAAAAATTGTTGCTCATCAAGAGAACAAAAACAATTTGTATATTTAGCATTGTATATTTTTTTATAAACTTTAGGGGTCTTTCCTTTAGTAGCGATTCCTGGGAAATATCGCATTCTCTGCACGAATTCCACCACAATCGATAAGAGAGATGACCAGTGGCCGCGCGGCGGGGTGCGGCGCGGGGTGGAGGGGAGGCACGCCTGAGGGGCGACCGATGGGGAGACTGTTATTTGATTAGTCTTACCGAGAATGAGCTCGCTTCTACTTAATGGGGTGAGGGCTTGTAACCGGACCACGTATAATTTTCGCGTTCATTAAATACACGACACAGACGCATCTTCACTGTCACAATTTATCTAAAAACAATTACCATCCCCGATGTAGCACTGCGCCTTAAAAGCCTTCCTCTCATCATCACTTAATAGGCACGCATTTCGACATAAATGAGTCTGGCTTGAAATTAATTAGTAACGCGTTTCCATTATAACGACAAATGTAGAAGCGACCGCTTAATGCCGCGGTGGAAAACTCGCTAGTTTTAGCTTTAGCTCGCGAGGCGAGAATAGGGCAGGAGAGAAATTGCGGATAGACACAATCAGTCTTCTGGCTTTGAGGCCGCCGGCGCCCCCTAATGTGCCGCGCGCCGCTTCCTCTGATGAATACACACGCATTACCTCTATCCGCTGATAGAATTCAATAACACCGACTCATTTAAACATAATTGAAATTGTGTATTTTATTAATGTATCCTTTTCTCACTAAACCAACGGCATACGCTTAAATTCGTTTCTAATTCAAAATAATTTGAACATTCGACTCGAACATAAACTCGTTACCATACTTTAAGTGATTTGAAGGTTAGCAGTATTTAATTCGATTTTAGTTTCGTGTGTTTATAGGTACAATGATTTGTGACAAAACATCCAAAAGTAAGTTCCGCCAAATGGAGGTCAGGCTATGAGAACGGATCGTAATGACCCTGTCCCGATCTTACAAAAGGCAATTACAATAAAGTTCCATTCACACATGCTCGTTAACTGGGCGATATATCTCGGAGCCCCTCAGTCAAGTTGCCATTCCACTCGTTTCATCTTACCGCCTGTACATAATCTGAGGGACAACATTCAATTACTTTTAATCAAAATGCTCATCTCAGACCATGTATGTCATGAACTATAAATTTAATATGATTGTATAAATTCAATACTGCAATAAACTTAAAGTTCAATGAATAAAATAGTCACATAAAGCTAATGTCCAAGCTGCAGATTACGCCATCTTAAAATGTCTAAACCAATTCTTTACAATAGACTATTTGAATATTATTAATGTTAGTAAATCCGCTACCACTACACCAAATTAAACTACTCGACATTTAAAAATATTTTGTTTATTACATAAATCGTTTCCATAATTTAAGTAAGAATCAAATTAAATAATTTTAAAGTTTGTTTAAAAATGTTTTTACTAATTAAATTTGTATTTTGCCAGCAATATACGTTACAAAATCGAAAGTATTCCATCTGCATTTACTGTAATTTTATTACAATATGATTATTTTATAAATATAGGTATTCGAATAAAGGTTTTAGTGTAAGGTAGGTGTGCGGCCGCCGCCCGCCCCACACACCTTAACTACCACCGCGCGCACTTTACGACCGGGGGATTAACCCATGTAACGAGATTCATTAATTCTTGTCGTTAAAATTTGTCGTTCTCGATTAATAAGGAAGTCCCGGAGGCGCGTGGGTTATTGTCGCCGGACCGCAGCGGGCGCGCGACGGGCTCGTCTCGCCGCGAAACTTGCCACTTCGCCCGCTTTATTTACACTATCGAGTAAATTAAACTCGCGCTCGAGTGTCGGACAAAACTTTAGCAGAACTTTGTGTAGTAAGTGGTGCAACAACGCCGAGAGAAGAGCAAACGTCGGACGCGGTCTCCGCACCGCACTTCTCCTCTACTTAACTCTTTGGGACATATTTATTCGACCCCCCGGCGACCGCGCCGTCGCTCGCCTCCTGCCCCTTCGAAATTAACCGAACGAATTAAAGGAGCTATTAAATGTTTCCTAACCACATTTACGTGCAATCCCTGCCGGTCGTTATAAACGCTGGCCATGATTGCTATCGATTTACTGTGCTATAAATTTTTGATATTCCGTGTACGAGTCGGAACAAAGAAAGCCCGTTGGTCCGTGAGTGTTTTCCATTTTCTCTATCTGTTGGTGTGTAATTTTAATGCGGGGTCAATCAGTGCGCTGTATCGTATATCTCCGTCGCGGCGGAACTGTAACGATAATGAATCGTTACTGTGAGTACGCCCCGCCGAGCTCACGAATTATTAAGAACATGCTGCGCTTAATACCACCTTATTTAAGCCAACGTTTATATACAAAGATTTTCTTTCATAGTTTTTACACTAGTTCACAGAGAAAACAAGTTTACTTAATTCAAAAAGTTTAAAATTATTGCATTCGAGACAAAAAATGAATAAGTGGCCAATAGATTTGGTGAAATGATAAGAAACTAAAAATGTTTTTAATTTAATCAAAGAAGAGGTTTTTAGTGTTCTAAATTGTGTTTAATTTAGCAAGGTCCTTAATAGTTAACTAAGGAACACAGCTAAAACTTTAATTCATTTTCAATTAGAGGACATTAGTAATGCATAGAGAACACCTTGCGGTGTCCACAACAGGCATTTCCCTGTCTTTTAAGAAGACCCTCCCTCGACGGAGGCGCAGTGGACTCGTCCTCTATTTGTTTTACCTACCGGTGACCCTCCACGATTGTCCGCTAAGTGTTGATTGCTTGTAAACACAGACTCCACTTTACCTGTTTACATTCTACAAATTCTTATTTGATAAGGTTTAATGTCTTCAATCAATGAAGCGGCTCATTCACTGAAATAGAATATGTTGTCATATGTCCATTTCGGAATGGCATCACATGCGTGGTGGGAATTGATAAGACGCGCTCGAACCTTTTCGTCTATTGCTGGAAATTTATTACTGTTTTGGGTTTTTATTGTTCCGTTTTACGGCCTCTTCGCGCATAAATCGCATAGATAGAAGATGAGTTCAGCGACCGGTATCGATACTTCTATTGTTTTCCACCGACAGTAGATCCTGCTATCTATCCCACGTACAGGTTGCCAAAGTGGATACTGCCTTAATTTGTATTTAGAAATTCTGGGTTATCGGTATATTACGATGTGAAGGCACGGTAAAGAAATAAAAAATATATAGTTATTGCCATATGAATTTTTGTGGGTAACATAAGTGAAAGTAAATAGCAAAGTATTAAAAGTTTATTTCCCACGTAAATACAAAACGTTTTACAAAATTTATATGTACGTAATGTTTCTCGTAGAGGTCCATCACTGCGGCCCGAGCGGCCGCGATATATCACGCGAAATTATACTCAGGCGGTGTACTGCGAGCGACAGGGACGGAGCAAGAGACGCGCTGACCCTCGCCTCATAATGTACGGTCCGGTTAGGTACACGACTTACGGGAAACGGTACCTACGTAACCTACGGACCCCGCGCCCGCACCCCGTGCATGAAATGCTTATTATACGCGGCACGTACACCCCCGCCCGCCCAGACGCCGCACTCGCCAACACCGTCTCCCTCGCTCCGCCGAGCACCTCGCCCTCCGGAGAAGGACACACGACCCGATATTATAGCAAATCGAGGATTGTTATGTCCGGCAGAGGTCGGTGTAATATATGACCACGGTATTCCGGGCACATATATTAACAGGGAACTCGCCTCATACGAAAAGATGTACGATGTAAAAACAAATGGCTAGGAAAATTTTGTCGGTAGAATTCATTGGGATACAAGTAACAAAACGATGAAATTAATTAGAACCATTTCTCGAATGTGATTTCCACATTATTAAAAACTTGGTCGTAAAAGTCCTGTATGTATAATAATTAAATTGTATATCATGTTGAAGAAGGTTTTTTTCTTAATAACAAACAAGGTAGTTACTTAGAATTGCTAAGGGGCAGATTATAACTGCTAACTATTTATTTTAATGATATGCTTGTTATTATTGAAACATTTCATTTATAACATTTTCATTCATTAACTTCCAATTATTTAAATACCAATACTACTACTACCCCATACTAAACAAAAGAAAATATCTCGATGAGATAAAAAAGAAAATGTAGTGATGCATCGGTCAAATAAAACAGTAGACTTATCTAGCAAATAAAGAATGATCACCGCGTGAGATGGAAACTTGCACCCTTATGATAAAGAATTCTAAAACTTATACATGACACATTTTACTAAGTGAATGATGACGACAGAGAGACGTAGAGATAGATCATTTTAGGGGGAACGATGGACCCTTGTTCTAATGAAACAATAGTGACGATGAGAGTACGTTCACAGGAGACTTTAACCGTAACAAGGTAGAGAATAACAACTCGTTTTAAACTCGTCTAAAGTGTAACTATTCTAACATTTCGTTACAACATAACTTATTTTATGAGTAGCGGTGAACGCCATGGTCAACATAGTAACGATGTAGATTTAGCATTTTTTTACTTGGTAATAAAGAATCATATTTCGAAATAAAAATGAAAAATATATTAGCGCACAACAATGAATGGAATTAGACTTAAGGTCACTGTTTGAACATCATTTCTAATCCCTTGTTTTATATTATTTAAAACAATTTACATGAAACTTCCAATCTCAGTTTATGCTGCTTGTACTTTATGTGCTTGTACATCGACCAGTTTATGATTGAAATAGAAGCTCAACAATATAAGGTATTACTTCGTACCGCGTGCAACCTTAACTTACAAAATTGTAAACAATACAAATATTTAATTGGATCCTAGAATAAAACTCTAGTCTTTAATTTCAAAGTTTACTTTCTTCTTGAAATATCTTCTTATTATAAGCAAAGAAAATCCTTCTACTTATAAATACAATCACGCCGCCGCGATAAATGTCTAGGGGCGCAGTCACCCGCGCCGCCTAAACGAATTTAAATAAAATCGGGTATTAAAATCTCCAGGCGATCTTGCACAAATATACCTATGTCAGGAGAGATTTGAATGAAATAAAAATTCCTCACGCCCGTCGCATTATCGAGGGGCGGGACTCCTGTTTTCTTTTATAGCTGTCGTAAGGTATAATCTTCGAGAAAAATGCGATATTTAAATGAAGTGAATTCCTTGATGGGGGATCACCCGACACGCAGATTTGTCGGCTTACAAATCTATTTATTAATGCGCATGATCTACTCAATTGCCTTTATAAATTAAATAATTGTTGGAACCTCGCAAAGATACAGCTAGAGAGCAATATTATGTAAAGCATTATTGTAGTCGCTACTATTAACTATAATAGATGTTGTAGCAAGGATTATTGTGAATAATATAAATGAAATATTTCGCTGACGGATGGTAAGCCGGTGTCGTGCGTAGTATAAACATTGTCAGTAATGAGGGCTGGCCGGGCGAGCGGCGCGCATGGCACAGCACCGCCGCCACGCGCCCGCCACGCGCGACACTTCTCTAATTGCCCTTCCATTGAGATTGTGACAATATTGGACAATCCAGTGAAAATAACACCGGACTATTGGGTGTAACGTTTGAGCCGACAATAATCTCTCATTTTAATAGATAAGTGGAGGCGGAGTCGAGTGATTTGTTGCAAGGGTCGGTTGGGTTTTTGTTGGGAAGGGAAAATATCTTGTGACTTTACGTTCCATTGTTTATACCTTGACATTATATCTACTGGATTCTAATCTCAGTAAACCTTAACACGTAACTCAACTATATTATGTTTAAAGATTTGCCAACGAGTTACACCTGGCCCTTTTTACGAAAGGTACTAAACATGCCTCATTCACATTTCGAATTTGTCGAAATTCATAGGAATTACGTAAAAGACGCGAAGAATACTGTAGGAGTCTGAACCTCTTTTTACGTACCGATACAGACGTAATAATTATTATGCCCAGGGCTATCTCACTTGTAAATTTCCATTTAATGAAAATTAGATAGTTTAAAAAAAAACAATACGTCTCAGTATAATAAAATTAAAAGTAATTAAGTCTGACAAAAGACAAACTACCACCAAGAGAAATAAAGAGAGCGAAGCAAATGAGAAGAACTCATTTAGGCGACCGCTGAATTGTGTTCGAGAGGATAATAAAAAGGGAAGTCATCAGTGACACGCACAATAAACATCAACCTCCGGAATATCATAGATAACGGCGCGCGCCGCCGCACGGATCTCATTAGGAGGCCGCAGGGAAATTAAAAAGAAATCGGACGGCGAGGCCTCGGACGCGATTGCGACTCGAGAAAAACGACAGACCTTCCCCCCCACCTCATAACATTACATACAGCTTCTCCGATTTTCCGCATAATTATTATTTTGTGGTCCGTAAGACGAACACGGAAAGCTAGAATGCGTAAGCCTATACCAATGCTTCTTTGGAAATTTATTTTATAGCTTATTTGCAATTCGCAATTTGTGTATCAAAATAACACTACTGCATATAACTATATTGTATTTATTAATTTAATAATACAAATTTAAATTTATTCATTGTCAAAAATTATATTTATCTCATCTCAGCTAGTAATAAAACACATACACAAATAACACTTAAACAACACTTATTGGATATTTCAATTAAATTTACCTACAACATACTTTAATGAAAAAAATCGTTAAACTAAAGTAACAAAAGCATTTCGTAACTTTAGTTTAACGAATGAAACAGCCGCAGTAACTTAATTACCAGCGGTTGCCAAGATAAGTGTTTTCTGTAAAACAACAAAGTATTTCCACTAACAGAAAGGTAGCAATTGATTGCCTTATTCCGAAACAAATTTCTAGTCTTTGAACTTAGTAGATTTTCCAAAGCGAACCTATAGAAATCTTGCATTTATGCAAAACAAAGGCAATCAAGGCTCGGACGAACAGAAGAAATGAGCTTCATTAAGCGACGGCGAAAACTTTAATAATGTAAGATGCAAAAAAGTCGACAAAAATGCTTAAGAAAATCTGACGACATAAAGGCTGTTGTAACTGGGGACTCGCCGTAAAATCATTAAGATGCTAATAAAAACTTCCTTTTGTTACACAGGGACGAACTCGGGGGGCTGCAAAAAAATATTCAAATAAAAAACTCAATTGGGAAAGCGGGATAGGAAACGCTGCCCATGATTATTCTTCAAAACATAATGAAGAGAATTAATGTAAATATTCTTTTTTTTATTCGGAACTTCCCGCCCTCCGGAAAGTTTTATTTTACAGCGCGTCGTTTAACAGCCGTCCCTACTTATTGACATTCAATTCAGGGGAAATTGATTTATGAAGATTGTTGCCTTAATTGAGAAAAAAGATGCTTGAAATATTTTTAAACATTTTTTACCCATTGCCTGATGTAAAAATGTTATAAAACTTTAACAATTGTAATCGTGCTTATTATTTTGAATTTATAAGACATATAATTGGATATGTGTAAAGTGAAACGATTTTAAAACATCGAAACTGTATTTTGATTTAGCATTATGAATTGTTAAGCTTTTTGATTGTTGCTTGTCAGGTGTAGAAGTGAGGGGAACAATGGGTTTGTATTGTTGCATTATTAAGAAGTCGTGACAGCAAACGGTGGGGCGTTGCAGCTGCAGGCGGCTGACTGACTGCGACGTCAATGTTGCACTCGACGTCGACACCCGGAACAAATGTCAACATTTAAAAAAATCGGTCTAAATACATGAACAGGAATGAATACAATTTCGCCTTTAAATAAAATTAACTTTATCAGCTGTAACGAGTCTCGAAGGAAGATTATTAGTTCACTTGTATTTTATATGATTAAGAATATTTTTTAGGCATATTCATGAGGAACGTATCCTTAAATAAATATCCTATGTTTATTAATTATGAAAATAAACTGCTATTTGCACTAAACACTTATCTATCAATCATTCAACACTATCTATCATTCATCAAAAATATTGTAGAAAAAGTCACGTTCATTGTTCCCGTCATATAAAAATAAGTTGTCACTGTCCTTATCCCGGCCCGTATTTTTATTTCATCCGTTATTGCTTAACAATTCTTTATTAGGTCGCAATCACACTACTGCTCGACTTCATCAAATAAAAAGAAACCTTTTCCCCTTCGCGTTCAATTAAAATGTATTGATTCAGTTTAACGTAATCTATAAGTTTTTATCGACACCAAAACCAACACATACGGAAATGCAAACAATCATTAGACTATCTTACACACATTAAGAAGTCCCACGCGGAGCCCTAATAAGCAATCACATACTTTATTGAAAATTTATCGTATCTATTACAAGATTCACATTAAACTACCCAGAAAATCTTTAACCTAAGCTTTAAGCTTATAAAAGCTCGGCGCTAATGGCCGGATACCGGAAATTGCGCTCTCATATATCTCCCGACAGATTTATGAAAGTACACACACATGAGCCGGTGTCTCCTCGCACACACACATTGTAAGAAGTACAGCACATGAAATTACACACACAGCCTTATTGTCGATCCACTTTAACACTTATTCATTTAATGGTACATATTTTTAGAGTGTCGTTATTCGCTACTTCAATTAAAGTGGTATAGTCTGAAATAGTGATTGATATTCTAATTAAGTTTTCGATTTTATCCCCACATATATGTTATTTTATGAACGTTACATTTAAATCATTGTTTATATGCGTAATGCTACGGGCGTAGTAGCTCTAAGGACTACGGCGTAGCCGCGTAGCGGATAATCCGCGTCCAACGGGCGCACTCTCACGCTTCTTCCCGCGTAGCTGAATGATGGTCTTTCCTTGTCGTGTTTAATACGGCTAACAAATCTAAATACTGAATGTATAATTTAAAATTATCAAATTGGTAGTTTTATCAATGTCTCCAAAACAAACATATTATTACATA
>JWHW01035263.1:42857-53955 GCA_000931545.1 Papilio glaucus | reverse complement strand
CACATCGCGTTGTAATGGCTCTTCACGTACTTTATGAGGATTGATTATTATTGAAGAAAGTTCACTGCATTCGTAATGTTTAATTCATGAACAAATATTTATATCAAGTTGGAAGTAATATAATAACCTATCAAATTTAAGTTTATTTATTAGAAGACACAATGTAGCGCACAACATCGTCAGAACTCTATCGTCGAATATCAAAAATAACATATTATTATTCGCAAACCTCTTTTTTGGCAATATTGTTTGAAACATAAAACGTATGTGGATTAAGAACAAAGTAATTAAATAAAACCACTACATATTTATAAACGCGTATCTTTAGTATTATACTCTAAACGACAGTCTAGAGAGCCTTTGAAAATATCATCGATTTCACTTTTAATAAAAAAAATGAAATATGACTTGCACCTATACATATAAAGTCTGTGAGTATTTGAAACAAGTGCATAGGTACGCCAGTTTATTAAGTTGGTTAAAATGTCAGGAGCAGAGGCAGACGGGACTACGCTGCGCCGCCGAGGCAAATCATATTAACGAGCCGAGGTACCGCTCGCTCGTTTCTGCCTCGCTCCGCTTAGTTCACTATTCCACTGCCAATTTTCGACTACTCGTTAAAAGTGTCGAACTCCCCAAAATCGACTGTCAATTCTTTGACAAGTCTTTGGAATCAACAGTTGTATTTATTTTAAAAAATCAATAGGCCTACGAACCGAATATTAATTTTGATTGCGCTATGGGTCATAAAAAATGGCATAACCCCGTGTTTCACTCATTCATATATCAAATTCTTCAGACTACTGCCATATTGCTGATTACATTGTTCAGTTTCAAAATTTATTAACAAGTACAATGAATATTATTTATCATCTCAACTTTATTAAAAAAATTGTTTAGTGTTTTTTTATAGAAGGTGGTAAACGAGCATCCGGTTGACCCGATATTAAGTGGCCGCTGCCCATAGGCGTCTGCAAAAAGCTAATGCGTTGCAGATGCGTTGCCTGCCTTAAGATAGATTAAAGGATTTTTCCTTTTCCTATACATCCTCTACCCCATTAAATCCTCTTCCCCTTCCCATCCTTTACTTAATAGAAAAGAATAGGAAGGAAAAGACGGTCAGAATTAGACCTCTAGCACCCCACTCATCAACCGACACACAGAATATTTCTATTCCACGCCTATCTCCTATGAGATCGTGGTATTTCATCGATCGAGCTGGCCGATACCATTGGTTACGGGCTCTCCCACTGGCAGTTGTCGGTAGTTTACAGTGGACGTCTTCGAAAATCAATAATGTAAAATGCTAATATAGCCTAGCCGCAAGTTATGCCACTTATAATCAGTGTTTCGAATCTTAGACCACAGTAAGAATAAAGTGCAAAAGATACGCTTTTGTTACACTAGGAACTTTGTGAAAAGTTAAAAAAGGCACGAAAGTTTTTATTAGAGAATATTACAGAAATAAATTAGAGGTATTTTCATAGTATGAGAATAATTTTACCTACTGTACTCAATTTGTACTGAATTTAGGACAATAGACTCTGTTATGTAAAATACATAGCAATAATTTGAAGAGAACGTCGGCCAGCGGTACGCGGCGCGCCCGCTGAAAGTTATGTCGGAATACTTTCAGGAGCGGGCGCGGGCGGCCGCTATGAGTAGATTTACAATAAATACACCAAACAAAGAAAAAGGAATCTCGTTGCGGAAAAACTTCCACTTTTGTTCTCCTCCAAGTACTCGTACGTTGCGTAAATGTTCTATATTTTTCAGTTAGTACGGAATCCAATATTATTTTTGGAATATCTGTTTAAAGGAAATTTCGTTTACTACACTCATTGACTGTAAATGATAATAATTAGATTTAAAACACACGTGTGGATCATTTTCACATATAAATATTTAGTATTTATTAAATAAAATAAGCAAAACCGTAAGGAGAAAAAGTAATAACTAGTTGATTAAGAGTTTGGCATGGAAAATTACGTATGGCCTCGCATATTTTTCCAGTAGAGCTAATCAGGTGACTTTTTTTATATAATATTTATTTATCTTTTGTTCTCTCTTTTTTCACTTCAACCGGTCCTTCAGTTATTTCAAATACGATTGCAGCAGTTTTGTAAGTATTACTTTAGCCATAAACAAATATCAGTTGGCGTCCCAGTTTGCAGGAATAGTCTGAAAGGCATTAGGTTCAGGCGCGTCTCGAGGCGTCTCAGCGCCGCGGGCCGTATCCGCGCCACCTGCTATATAATTGGACTTCAAAACTGCTCACTCGCAGATCCCCAATACTTCCGCCTCGCCGGCTCGCCGCACGCCGCACGCCGTACGCCGCCGCCCTCCTATTTATTTTGTCTGCGTTGTCTTTGCCGCTGTCAGGGCCGCCTTTTGAACGCTTTTCTATCTAAAGAATTACTACAACTGTGATATCAATCGTGAAGTAAGACATATACCTCCATACGTTGTTTACTTTAGTGCTTATTTTGTTTTTCGATAATAATTAAAATTAAAAAAAAAAATCTGGGGAAAGTTACAATGGTTAAAGTTATTAATTGCTACGTTATGTATATTGTTTTATTACTGTATATTGATAAAGTCTAGAATTATGTTATGAAAAAGTATTTTTGTATTTATGAATGTGTGTATATATCCATGGGCCCTTTAATTACTATCCAGAAAATTGTTTGTCCGTTTCTCCCCAGAATTTATAAAATATAAAGCAATAAGTCTCAAATGAAACACGTAAAACTTGCTTTCTCCTTTCAGATAATAATGATTATTAGAAAACAGCTCTTAAAACTAAAAAAACACGTGAAAAAAGACTGTAGCGCAGCCCTAACCACTAGGATATTGTATGCAAATAATGCGAAAGATTCTCAAACGAAATGTGGTCAAAATAAATGTTGAACACGGGAATGTAAAACGAAATCCCTAAAACAGTTCATGCAAATACAAGTGTCGTTTTCGTCCACTCGGGAAGCAAATCAAGAAAGAAACTCAAGACGGCGGTCGAGCGACGTTCACGCCTCAATCAACTGCCAGTGACGAACCTTTGTACGACGAATTCCCTCTAACGCTCTTGAAGATACCACACCGTAACATTTAAATATATTGCTCGTTTGAATTTAGTCAAAACGAACAACTTTCTTTATTAACTTTATTACTTATAAAAGTTTCCTAATAATATTATTTCTTTGTTAACAAATTTGCTCGATTCTTATATATACAGTACATACAATAAATCAGAACAGAAATGACGTATGTTCTTGAGATATAAGAAAAGACTTAAGGACGATATTCCAAATATGAAAATAAAGAAAATAAGCTCTCCCTGACCGTTCCTCCAATCGCGCACCTCGCTTTTATTACATCCATAAATTCATCATATCGCAGCGAGTGCGGGGTTCGCCATTGGCCGCGCGAGCGAGACTGCGTTGCTTCTCACTCGCACCTCCTTCATATTAATATTGAATTTTTCTCAACCCCCCGCGCGCCACCCTCGCGGGAGGCTCTACACTCGCTCGCCCCCGTATTGTTGTTATCTTTAATGTTGTGGAAAACGCGTTTTCTTGTGTCGTTAACTTTTATATTGCACGAGTGATACTTTTACGAGTTGGATACATAACTTATGCTAGATTCGAATGTATACAAGTATTCTAAGTTAGAAATAAATGTAGAGAAAACAAACTTGTGTATGAAACCAGATAAAATTCCCAAAAAAGACAATCTGCAATCGAAAAGTTCCTTCGATGAAATGTAGCCCGACGACCCCGACCTACATCGGTGCGATCAACGTACTATCGAGCTACAAATTGAAGTTAATCAAGCTATGAATTGAAGAGTTCGTGTAATAATTTTACAACTTAATTGTTTATGAAATATAATTCCTATACGAAATGCTAATATTCAACTTATAGCATTTGTAAACTCTACATATATGACTCAGACGTGGGCGTCTACATAAACATATATTTTAAATTTATTACATTGTTATTCGAACCTTTGACTAGTCTGAAAATTTGAAGCGTAAGGTCTATCCGCTAAATTTAATTACCACCAAGACAACGGAGTAGCATTTAAATGCAATCAAGTGCTCATAATTATAATCCAAATCCAAGCCCGTTATAACAGGACCGTCCCAGGTCATCCCATAGATATAAATTGCACTATATTTCATTGTTTTCCTTAAGCCAAAATCAAAATAGAAACAAAGAGCATAATAAATTAATCACTCCGTAAAGGGGTCGCTGTTCCCCCTTTAACGTTTTCCTTTAATGCATTGTCTGCTGGCAAAATTAAAAAGAGGAAACAACCTACCTCCGGTTAGAGGCGACATTGACTTTCGGCTGCCAAATTTTTCCTTTAAAATAAACGATGCAAGTAAAACCCTTTGTTTCTGTTTATAAACAAAATTACATTACCGTTCCCGTGATGTAATAATTACCAGATGATGTGTTATCATTATATAGATTCTTTATTATGACTTTATTATTGCGCAAAATATTACTGTGTGTGTATTACTGATCATATAGTAAGGCTATTGCATCTGGTTTGGTCAACCTTTTAATTCTCAGCACCAAAATCGAGCAAGGAATGGTAAAAATAAATAAACACGTGTGTTTCTGTTACCTAAATAGGGACTATTAAATACGCAAAACAAATGTCTATTATCTTATAACGATAAGAAGTTAAAACCATGCTCTAAATCGAATAAGGCTTAAAACATTTTGGATTCTGTGTGAAATATATTATAAGGTTATAAATTTAATTAATTTTAAATGTGATCGAATGTAATTTATAAGTACAACGTATAAATTTCATAGCATAAAAGAAAATACGCGATATCTTAGATTCCCTCCCTTATATTTCAAAGCTCAAAAGAAATCGCTAGCAATATCTGTCTGAAAAATATATCGGATTGCTTTGTCGCAGCTTTGGAAATCGAAATCTATTTTCCTTCAAATCTAAGTGAATCCCGTGCGGATTGGAAATGTACCCTTTACCTACCGCCGGGCGAGGCAATTGATATTCCAACAATACAATGTATGAATAAAATATAAACTGAGTTGCTATCAGACGTGTACGGTGCAATCGCCGCATAGATTTAGGTGAAATCCCTTGTTAGTTTTTCTTTTTATTTAAAGCCTCTTTTTAGGTTGGGAATAGAGTTGTCTTGTTATTGTTTAGTTATCGATAAAAAGGAAAATGTAACAATAGTTTTTGGCTTCATATTGGTAAGAAGACTTAATTTTTAAAACTTTCCGCTTAGTAACTAATGAGAAAGCTACTCAACTCCTACGTACATTCTTTTTAATTGCCATTAAAGTTATCGTCTTGATATTATATCTCACAATTCTTACGCTGGTATAATATAGGTGACAAGTTTTCAATTTAATAAATGAGCAATTTCGACCACAATTCTTCCGAGTGTTGAGAGAGGTTCGGTAAATCAACGTACAAACAATCGACAAATACAAAAGAAAACTCAATAAAAACTATCAAATTGCAATCAAGAATTTATGTACTTTATTGTAGGCATTCTTGAAATCGTTTGAAACGGAAACATTGTTGTTACCCGATTCCCCCAATCATTTCGCTGTCGGAGAGTTATTTAATACGAGTGACCCCCAATTGCCTATCCTTACCGCGCACACGGTAAATGTATTGGACGCATCTGCCGGACATTTGTGTCGTAAACGTATAAATGTATCAAATGAAACAATTTAATTAATGGTTTTTATAAATATTGACAAAGTTTTTTTAATTAAAAATTTGACGAACATTAATAATTGTTTATTGGAAAGCAATAACATTGAAATGTAATCTCGCAACAGATCACTGAGACTCAATTATTAAAATTTATTAAAATGTTTTTTTGATCATTTATTTCTTTTAAACTAATTGTTATTTAGCTTTAAGAGAAATATTTAGCATTAATTTCATACATTTAACATCAAGATAGAACTTATTTATTAAGAATAATATTAGAAATATAAGTTCAAACATCGACCTGAATACTTAGTATTAACCGACTACGTCACGTATAACTTGACGTAACGTGTCCGGCATAATGGATGAATGATTTACAAAGTCTTAGGTTCAGGTACTCTAGTCATATTTTTGTATTCCGCAGGGTTCCTAGACAATACGATTTTATGAAAGTTTTTATTAATATGTTAAGTTTTCTTTTCGCGAAGAATCTGAAATAAAAGATATCAATTTTTCGATATTTCTAAATAGTAGTGTGTAAAAATATATTCAGTAAACTTCGCGATTATCTACTACGAAAAGTCAAGGAACCCTACATTTGAGATCCTAAAACGCGGACAACTGCGAAGAGCATTTGCGATGATGAAAAAGCATAACCTATTTATGCTTTTTTGCATTTATGTATTTTATTTATTTACATAGGCGTAAAGCGAGAGAGTGAAAACATTATAAATAAAATATGATATAGAAATATGGAAGCGCCCTATCTATAATCGGATCACTCTTCTATCAAAAGGCTATTGCCAAAGTCGTAAGATCCACATATCTATACAGTTTAGTCGTTAGAGAAAATTTCCTTCTCGATAGTAATCACACACTCTTACGAGATCATTGACCGTAGCTTCAACCTATTTAAATGTCAATGACATATACAAATTGATAGAGTCTCAGTTACCTCAGGAAAAAAATTGATAGATCTAGATTTTGTTTGTCAATATTAGATAAGACTAAACGTAATCTGATGGTTTTTATAATGTCTTTTATAATAAACATACTCATAACAAATTTTCCTGACGTAATCTGCAAGAAACGCTTAGCTTGTTTATAGGAAGTCTCTCTAGTCCATGCTCTTATTATTGCAACCGTAAGAGTGCGAGTCATAGTTACGTTAAACTAAAGCATTTTATACGCAGTTTCGAGAACAGTAAAAAATTTGAGCGAGGCACGCAGCGGCCGTAATCTTCCTACATCTTAAATAAAATAGCGTAGCGTAGTACTATATGGCCGGTATCTTATGAATTAAATATGAGCGCTTTATTCGATTCCGTAGTCCCTCGATATCTGATAATAAAAAAGAAATTTATCGCACACATGGAAGCGAGAAGTCGAGGCCGGGCCTCATCGACCGATATTTTTTACGCGGCGTCCGCCGACAATCACTTCATAGCGACCCCTGTCCGAGCGTTCGATGACAGAATTATTTATCAGTTTGAAAAATGACGGGAAATTGAATGTAGTCGCAATGTTTACAACGCATTTTCTGTTCGGTGTCCTCGGGGGCTCCTTCCCCCGCGTTCCGATGTCCACTTTTCAAAGAGGCCGCTCGGACGAGGGTCGAAAAAGTGTCCCCAGAGTAAAAAATAAAAAAATAAATATATATTGTATCTTCCTTCGTTCACGAATGTAACGTGCATACGGTCGATGACAAAAGAAAAGCCGTCTAGGGCGAGACGTGGGAGCTGAGACGAAACGGTTTATACTTTATTCATTTCGCTGGTATAATTGTTTTGCGCTGTGGGACAGCATTACGCTATGACGCAATCTATTTGAGTGACCCGGAGCGACGTGTCCGTCTGTGCGGGCGCGGTGCCGAGGGACATATACGATACTTCTTACCAGTTCACATGTATTGAATTATCCAGCTGTGATACAACTTCAGAAACACATCACGAGCTCAAAGGGAATTGATTTCAATACTCTTATCTACATTACCACGATGGATTTAGAAATGTTATATGAAATTTTATTTTACAAATTAAAAAATATAAGAATAAACAAGGTTTTTTATACTTATACTAAAGTGTGTATTTCCGTAGCGTACAATTTTTTTTTTGTTGAATTTGGAGGACATATCGCGTTGGTAAAAATACTTGTAAGTATCCTCTTAAAGTGTGAAAATAATGTTATCCAAGCAAATGATATCATGGTAGAAACGAAGCTGATTGCTTTTAAGGGTTGCCTAAACTCGACACGACCTGACCTGACATGAATGGAAACGTTGTGCTTTTCGACCAATCATAGAGTCAGACGCAAACTAAGGTCCTATCCTTTCAACGCCATTACAACTTCCTTACATTGTACATTACAGATGTAATCTGTAACATCCGCTGAATTACATATTTCCTTGTATGCTGCTTGCATGACTCATCTGATTTAATTTCCATAAAACGAACTGTTAGCGTTGATTCACTTCGAAAATCATTAATATGGGACTTTTTCGTTTTTATAAATCACGCTAATTTATATTCGAATTTACATATAACCCATGTAATATCCGACTTTTCTTTGCAACATTAACTTTAATGCTATTCTCGTTTTTTATAACAGTTACTGTAGTCGCCAACGAAACCAACGTCTATTACGAAAAAGATAAGGAGCAAATGTTTCCTAAGAAGTCTTTAGGTTACTTAAAGAAGTTTAGATTCAGCAAATAGGCAAATCGCCTGCTGCGTTCTGACTCATCACGTCCAGTGTAACAATAGATACTTCCTCAAGGTAGACAGTGACAAATCATTCACAAAAGTCAACCAGCCATGAGTAGACAGTGGAATCCAGCAGTGGGATCCAAAAATCTAATCGATGGATGAATAATTTTCGAATAAATATTGTTTTTAATAAATGTGTACCTGTGCAACCACGATGTACCTATTAATTTTATTACATACTATTAACAGTTGTTCAATTAACTTAATCCACGAGACACGAGACCTAATTCGAATGAGTGAAATACATACACGCCCATACTTTTTATTACCGGTTGGAACATATAGATGTAGTATATCCATGTATATATGTATAATAACAGCCATGGCCGCTCGTAAAAATGTTTTATTCACCCCATACGGCGTCGTAAAAGCCGTAATAACGCGAGAAGGTATCGTGGAAGCAATTACCGATCTGTTATAGTTTGTTACAAAGGCGCTTGTTTATTATCGTTTTATTATCCGCACGTTCATCGAACAAGGACGACGTTTAATTCAATATATATATATATGTAATACGCTTTTATATTGCTAATTAAAATGTGCTTTAAATTAATCGAAACTTCATTCAATTCTATTTCTATTGGGTAAACAATCACTATGATATTGTTCACAAAGTGGCTTGCGAATGAAACACAATTTAACAATGCTTGATTTAAATGTTTTGAGATGGTATGGAGGGAACGTAGGAAGGTCCCTGTAGTGGGACGATCGTGTCTGGTTATAATAATAATTGGTTTAAATGTATACTTATATCGTAAAGAAATATTTGCGACATTAGGTTATATTTTACGAAAAACCGAAAGGCAACATTTTTATTATTAAAGTATCCACATTGAAATTGCTCAGAGCAACCGTAAATTAGGATTTAATTAAATTAATGACGAGCAAATAATATATCAGATTGTTAATAATACGTGAGTCCTATATTCATTTTTAATTTCCAAAAAATACGCAAGTTGAAAAATAACAGAGCTTGACTTAAGTGAACAAAATAAGATCTTATAATCTGAATTTAAATTAAAGAGTTGCCTTTGAATGTTACTCAATTAATGTTTAGGACTTTAACTTCTTGAAACATCAATTACTTTACATCGCAGTGACCGAAATAAACAAAGAGGACATAAGAACTAAAAAGTTTCATATTATAAAAACGAATACACAATAAAACATGACACACAATTACTTGTGCTCCTAAATACCTATTCATTATTCTTACCAATACATATAGGTATGCATGGACAAAATATTAGTCAATAAAGTAAAACATTTTTAAAATATAGATATACATTGTATTCATATATACTACTAACTTCATATTGAAATCTTAAACATTACAAACGTCTTGACTTATGATTGGACCGTGCCTCTCGGAGGAGATAACCCCAGCTATCATCGCACCCTATTATAATCATAACGAAATATCATAAGCCCGCCCGCCCACGAACACTGCCGCCCGCCTACAATATCATAACGAGTCGCCATTGGCTGATATAACGTGATATAATATCATAACAAGTCCGGATTGGGCGAGGGTCCAAGGAGCCTCACTCGCCCCGCGGCCCCCGTCTCATTAAAGGTTAGTGCACCGAAGTCGCCGACGTTGCTTATGATAAGCTGTAGGTTCATACGTATCGCGGTACCCTTCCCTCGATAAAATATGTCGGGAACGACCGCCACCCGCTCGAGTATGAACGGTAGGAAATGCCAACCGCCGACCACCCGAGCCGGATCAATAATAATACTCGCCCATATCTGCAGTGGACTGGATCTGCTTGAGAAAGCGACCGGCCTGAAACCCCCGCGCGTCGCCCCTCCCGCCGCCCGTGCGCCTGCCGCTACACAAACAATATAAATCATTTTCCCGCCGATAAAGCGGCGACCACACTCGACCGCGCCATTTCCGGGTCTTTTTTATCTTTTTCGAAACATTGTATATATAGTACGCTCATTTTTAATTTTACAACTCAACTGATATCATCATTTTATCAGTTTTTACATTATTATGTTGCTTGCTTAACCAAAATCTATTGTTTAAAAAAATATTTTCTTTGCGCACTAGTAAACATTTTGTAATATAACTTTTACTATGTAAATTGCAACTCCGTGGATAGGCCAAGAATTAGAGTTTTCTTTTGCACATATGCACATACTAGTTGTTCAGTTAAGAGCCTACTTTACTATATGCTCAGGATGTTGAAACTCAAATACCAAATCTGTACTACACTCCCCTTTCCATCTTTTCTTTCCGATGTCAAAGTCATTTTCAATTTCAACGTGGCGTTAGTCTTCTTTACTGTTTAGATTTACCGGATAAAAAAATACTTATTCAGGTTTTCCACAGGAAGATTTATGTGAACAAAACTGAAATACAGCTATTGCAAAATAACAAAATTATTCCCTAAAATTTTAAGGCTCTTTTTTAACAACGTAATAATCAATTTTGGCGTCCACACAAAGCTATAACTTTGTGATTTATAGAGAATTGATTAGGCTTAATTTAGAATCAGAGATCTGTATGTACATATTTGTATTGTAAAACATGTTCTCCTATGTGTGGCATGGTCGAGTCCGAGGCAAGTTTCATTACGATGTAACCGGCGGCAATACAGAGCAGGCGAACT
>JWHW01035263.1:32347-42531 GCA_000931545.1 Papilio glaucus | reverse complement strand
GCTCGCCGGCGTTATAATTAAAAAACAAAGGAATACAGAGCCACTCAGCCTCTTGGCCGCTGCCGCTGCCACTTGCTCAAACTCCGGCGAAAAGTGCATTGACTTTAAGGCGAATTCAATAAAAGACTCGAACACAATGTAACGATAGGGAATAGGGGGAATAGGAATAGGGAACGATCACTGAATTACACAGTATCAAATATTTATTAAATACATCCGAATATTCTTTAATCGGTTATGTAATAAGTACTAAGAATTATATTTATTTTTAACATTTATAAAATTCATTATAGCCAATATGGTCAGGGGAATTTTAAACAAAAACACGCGTAAGTTTTAGGTGAAACCCTCTCTCTACCTACGAAAGTAGGCATTTTAAGACAAGAGTGCTAGTAGCGTAGAAACTCTCGAAACTGAACTGAAGCGAAGAAATCGCGTGAGCCCTTTCACAAAAAAAATACAGGCAGTCATAAGGACTGCCGACAGAAGTTAAAGTAAAAAAGGGTGGAAATCTTATAGTTCGCTATCGTCAAGTTCGCGTGAACAACATGCTAAAACGCGTCCGCAACATGCTTATTTGAACTTGGAACAATGTCGATTAACTTTTTTACATTTATTTTTCTTGTATTCAATTTTTAATCTTACTAATTTAAGATGCAAGGGTTATTTTTTTTATTATTTAATTATTTATGACCTTTTTTTTCTACCTGTTTTGAGTTAACACTTCTGTCGGCTATCTTTATGCCTTTCTGCTTGTGTTTTTTCTTTGAGTTTTGATAAAACTTGAATATATTTATACCCATCACATGCTACGAGTACTAATACGTTTATAGGAGAAATATTACATTCGGAGGACATGCTTCCTTACAGATTCCTAGAACTGTTACCTAAAATCTGAAAGGAGCGAACCTAAAAAAAAGGGCCTTTGCAAAAACTACGCTATTGTCAACTTTTCTAAAAGTTATTGAGTTGTTTTTAAATAGATACATTTATTCGAAATAGTTTATGATTTTCATTCACAATATCCTATATGATTTTAAAGGAAAATCAATTAAAGAAAAAAAAAGCACCGTTTTGTAACTTACCATTTTACTTTTGGGTTTGGACGCTTTCCGCCTCGCCGGTCGCCGGTTGCCGGTCGTCCCGCAAATTTGAAAATGCATCCTTACATTGTACCTTCATGCTGACAAAACTTGAATGCATTAAATGTAAAAGAAGCAACATGTTATTTAAGAGTATTTGAAAATATTTGCTGCAACGTATGCTGTATTTTTAGACATTAATTCAATAACACATTAATCCACTACTAGCCTCAATGCATCTTACTTTTATTCCTGTAACAGTAACATATTCAATAAAAAAGAAATAATGGAAGTGAATACTGTTTTTTTATTTAAAAAAAAAAAACAACTTTTTTGTTTTGTATTCTGGTGCAACCCAACGTTTAATATAAACATAAAGAAATTCCTGAGACATAAAACGATCAATTATACCGATTCTCATTTTGATCTAAGTACTTGTATACACAAAAGCATACCGGAAATCAGATAATTACATCTACAAATCAAGAACAAAGAAGATGAGACAGTGCCCCTCTCTAGCTGACTTAATTTTGTTTTAATCTTTAAAAAAATAGTCGAGATAGTTATTGCTTCTAGCTTGTTAAAGGAAACATTCTTGTCTATTCATTTAGAAATGGCGGTGAAAGGAGTTATCAAGACCTGAGGCTAATATAACTTTCCTGCAGTGTTAAATGAAAATAAAGCAAAGCTATTTATAAAATGGTCGAGGTATCCTTTATAAATAAAGAAGGACCTCAGCGGTGCTCATCACAATTCGTGCGGCCCGCTCCTATTACAAATACCATTACGTAGTTCGCAGATGACCGCACGGTTTTATAATGCGAAGGCAGCGTCGTCCGGCGGCGCCCCCTCGACCCTCGCCCGCTCCCTTGACCATCGACCGACAATTGTAAATGGCACATAAAATAAATGAATGTGCAGCGGGACTCGCCTCTGCAGCAGACAATATAAATTACGACCGGACGATTATATTCCGGCGGGAATGAAGCGTTTTCCTTCGGATACACTTTACATTGTTCGCCGAAAAGATATCATTACAAGGGAATTTAAACTCCTTAATTCAAATTGTTACTTTCGACACGTTTACTCAATACATATAAAAGATAAACACTAATAGTTCGCCTTCCTAAAACCAATAACAAAATTACACGTTAATATTATGGGTGATGGTTTTCATCAACTTTACTACAATTTTTATCGAAGAAGACAGACAGCAGCAATCAGGTGACTTGCCAACCAGCCCCGGGTCCGCTCGTGTTGATATTAAACAAAGTTTATGCAGAACAAACAAACAATCAAATATTTTCTCTTTTTAATAATAGTATAGACAAACTATGGGTTAGATTATTTTTTTTATGAATGCAGGTGGCAACCGAGCACGCATTTCACCTGATACCGCTGACCGCTACCCATAGGCATCTGCAACAAGCTAATGACTTGAAGGTGCGTTGCCTACCATTAATGGACATAGGAGGGGAAAACAGAAAAAATAATATTTCCTTTTCCTATCCATCCCCTCCACTCAAATCCTCTTCTCCTTTCCATCCTTTCTTCTTCTTATTGTAACAGAATAGGAAAGGGAATTGGGCCTCCGGCACCTTACTCATGACGAAACGCAGAATACTTTTACTACACGCCTGTCGTCTGAGAGTTCGTGGTATTTCACCGGTCGAGCCAGCCCATTCGTGCAACAAACATTGTTGTTGCGGGGTCTTCCGCTGTTGAATGTGAGAAAAGGAGAGGGAGAAGGGATGGTAAGGAGCAGGTAGGAGCTATGGCATAAATATGTAAAAAATTATACCGAAATAAGACTCCCTGTTCAAAAATTATATTTCTAATAATTCCTGCTTTGATCTTGTGGATTCCACCTTTCCAGAAGAGAAAACTTGTATCCGGCAGGAAGTTAATAACTAAGATGCCATTATTTTACACTAATATATGTTTTTAACGGCATACGTTTTCTCAAAATACAGTGTTATGTATACGTTTATATTCATTTAGTAAAAAAGTAATATTATTAGCTAAAAAAATAAGAAAGTATTAAAAAAACTTTACAAATTAGGACTCCATGTCTAAATAAACATTCAATAGCCAAATATAAGTCTAGCGTTTGATTATTCATTCACCTGTACATAAGAAACAGTAAATTAAAAATACGTTAGCAAACTATTATTTGATTGTAGATTCAGCATCTTAATAAGATTTAAAGGCAGAATCCAAAAATTCTTTGACTTTGTGTAAGTTGTAACGTAGTAGCGTTGAGCCGTCACTTATTATTTCTTTAATACCTATGAGAGTAAATAAAAAAGGGAAATTTTGAAACTATGAAACGAGAGTATATTTGGATAATTGAATAATATGTACATCACTATTTGTGAAACACTTAATTATACATCTACAGATATATACATCACACATATAGCTTATCGGTAACGCGAATTCATAAGATTTCATATAAATATCGACAATCGACGAATATAGAAGTTTCCACTACAATTAGGTAAATTAATCTAACTTTTTTGCTGACAACTACATAGTTCACACTATGAGACTAATTCAATAATCGTCTTCACTCTCACTATATTGATTACGATAGAGCCGTAGTAAGTATCTAGGAGTTTGAAGGAACATACACTAATCTCGCTAAGTGAAATTTATGGTATAATTAAGGCGGATAACGTTCGATGAGCACACACGGCGTACTCGTAAATTCGCTAAAGTCAATAACATTATACTTTTCAAACTTACCCTCGCTACATTCTACTGATTGCACATGTTGACATTATAAAAATAAACTCGAAGCTCGAACTACCAAAATTTTGCTATTGAGTTGCAGATGCTTTGTCTTACCTTTAATGAACAATTGATCCTCCGCCAAATCCTCTTCTCTTCACTCTTCTCCACCTCAAATGAGTGAACATTTTTTGTTAAAGGTTCGATAAGGTTTTACAAATCGGTGCAGTTTGTACTTCTACAAAAGTTTTTGAGTTTATATACAACAAGGAAACAGTAAAATATTTTCTTTTTATGTAGTAAGAATAGGAGTTGTAGAGCCAGCCCTAAATCATATAAATGTTTGCTTACAAAAAATTAAGTTTAAATTAATTAAACTTAATTCCATATAAGATTCTAAAATATACAAATAGATGAGATAAAGTCCGTGCATTTAGAAAATCGACGAAACTAATTCACGAACGAAATGAGTCATCCGATATCACAGACCAGTCATTTGGTCAGTGTCGCAAAACTAATGACACATAATGACGGCCGGGCTAACGTCCAGGGGGAGTAACGTTAACCAAGTCAAACTTTACTATTGAAACAAGCTATTTTGAACTCTGCAACTAGGTATTAAGGTGACCACGAACGAAAACGTCAGTCAAGCTCTGTTGGTTATCCTCCCAAAACAGTCTTGCTCGCATGGGGCAGTCGTGATCGCAGACGGCCACCTGACCACCCCAGCCGCTCCTAATTGAGACTGCTGCCATGTTACAACAAATTTATGTAAAGTTATATATACATATACGTTATGTATTGAATATTTCACAATTTTTATAAAAACATCTTTTCTATTCAAATTCAAATTCTTCAAATCTATCTAATCCTTACCATAATTTTCATTACAGCTAAGTGCCAGGTGCCGTTTCGATACAACATGTTATTTTTCAGCAATATACATAATAATATTGTTTACTGCATTTAAAATGTAAAGAAAAGATAGTTATTTAGCTCTCGCTAGAGAATTTAATTATAACAGATATATTCGCGGTTCCTCCCGGTTGAGTTGTTGAATTTTATCAAAGTAGCTATAACCATTGCTCTGATCGTAGTTTTAGGACGTCCTGGTGCCACAATATTTAATTATGTTGTTACTTCACTCTTGGTTCATTAGGCGATGACTATTGTGACAAAAACGATATCCAATTATTACAAACTTCAACTAGCCAAATTCCAATAAAAACTATTTACAATAGCGTCAAATAAATATATTCTTTGTTATTAAGACAAAGTGAAAATTGGAAAGTACTGCACTGCTTATTATTCAAGTTGAAACGCACTTCTGTTGCAATAATTTCATTAGAAGCAGCCGCGTGCACGTCAACGATTCACTTTCACTTAGTTCTTTTTCCATGCAAGGAGAATTTTCTTCAATGTAATGTTGCGTTGAAGAGAAATTTTTATTTTCTTTTTACTCTTATTTTAATATAATGACATTGATTATATAAAATAATCATCCTCTACAAAATATGTAGACAATAGCAAGTAATATATCTATCTAAAAATAGGTGCAGTGAAATACAGATCCAGTATTCAGCACAAAGCGCAGAATAAGAACAACGGACGTGTGCGAAGCTAGAAATGAAATTGATGAACTTTTCTCGCAGCAATAATGGCTTTGGCACGTACCAACATAATTCCCAACAAAACTTCCTCCCAGCGCACCGCCCAAAACCAGGGTTGAACATGATTCACGCAGGTCATTATTTTTCCAATATCTTGTATTATATGATACGTGTTGAAGGGTTAAAAAGGAAATGAAACGACGTAAATATTATTTATAGAATGTCTTAGTTACCTTTATTTCAAAAAATTGCCTTAAGAAAGTATTAAATCCTTGCCCTAAGAAGCTATTAAATTTTAAAGGGATAGAGCCTTTCGAGTCTGTAGGAATTACTAACAACTCTCTTTGTGTCCTTTCGTGTCTTGCAGGACAGTATTCAAACCATCATCATCATCCGAGTCATATACAGCACTGTTTACACAGCCACGCAGGTACGCGCTCCGAGGAATTCTCCGCTCTACTTGAACATCAACGCGGACGGCAACGGGAGTAATGCTTCTGCGGATTTAACTCTCGGAGACTCGTATTCACGAAGTTATGGCAGCGTTAGTACTAGCGTAAATTACAAGTATCATTTGCATTTTAGCGGAAAATGGAATCTAAGACTCGTTAGTGTTGTGGATGTTCATAGGAGATGGTGATCACTACAATATTAATACACTAAGATAAACAATGTTAACTTATTTATCATACTTACTTTTTATCTCTCCAATTCAAAACGTATATAAAGAAAAAATAATATGATCAATTTCTTTACACTTTTAACAATGTAATAACTTTCGAGCATATTATTTCACAGACAACCCTGTTCCAAAGGACAGCGGACAGCGGCGCGGCGGGCGTAGAAGGGAACGTACATCCAATATAAGAAGAGAACAAAATAGGTTTATGTCGGATACTTTGACCATTCGTCCGTAAAGTAACTTCGCTGTAGGAGTGACGCTCCCCGGACTGCCCGGACCGTTACATTATACTCATCGGAAAGATTGTAGTTACACGATATAAAAATATATAAAATAACAAAAATGTGTTCACATATATTTTATAACACGTAGGAAACTATCTATATTTACTAATATAAATAGATCTATAACAAATGTACATTAATAGTAAGGATACATTCGCGCATAGCCTATTTCGAGATGTTAGGCCATCAAGTATTGAAGGCGAGTCAGAGCGACGGACACCTGGGCTTAGTGCTGTAAGTCGATAATATTAGCTAATGCATCAGACAGCCAGCCGACTCCCCGCGGACCTCACTACACTTATCACCAACTAATCAACGAACATGATTTATATTATATCCACGCGGATATTTTTAAATTAAGGAACAGAATAGTTAAAATGACATACCCTTAGCTGAAATTTCCAGTTACTTTTTGATTTACTTAAAATTAATACCTAAAGTTGAATGTTGTCAAATAAATTCTCTTTGGTCCAAGGTTAGCACATCTAATCAAATTAGAAGGCGATTCCTATGATATTGATATGATACTGCCGGATATACGTAGATATTTTGCAAACGTATACTTTGCAACAATTATGAGTTCAAGCTCCGCTTCGGGAGGTCGGTTTTAAGCAGTTAAATTTTAAAGGAATAGATGAATAAATGAATATCTCGAACAGTGATTATATTTAGTTTAAAGTATGTTTATTATGTTTCTGCTAAGAGGAGCAGGAGTAGGAGATTCACGTGTGTGAATATACTATCTCGGTCATAAACACGGACCAGCAAAAGGTATCATCATCAGCATCTATTACAATACTGTGCCTTCAATAGTTGATGGATAAACTTATATTGCACGAAATATGTAATTGAAAAATATTTTCGAAGGTATAATTACACTTCATCGATCGTGTAAAAGAAAAGTTTAATTTTACCATTCCTTTAATAAAATAAAAAAGTAAAAAAAACAGCTACAGAAAATTAGTAATATTTCTTTATCTCAACACGAAGCATGTAAAAATTCCGGGCAAGTAATCAAGTGAGGCGATGTTTCTAAAGCAGAAATGAAGCCGGTGTCACCGCCGCTGCACCGCTTAATCAGGACCGGACCGCCCGCCCTATATTTGCGTATGCAAAGAGACTCCGGCCACATTAACTATGCCATATAGCCAACGTACCGTGCACCGATTGGGCAAACACATATCTGCATTATAAACAGCGTCCGGGCGCACAAACGCGCAATGTGGTCGGCCTTTACCGGCGCACGGCGGCGCACGGCTAATCAACGAGCTGACCTTCCGCAGCCGAACAAACGCCGCACCCGCCTCCGGACTACGCTCCATGTAAAATACACGATTATGTACTTCGTTAGTGCAGTTGCTAATTAGCAAATCGGAACTCGGATGCCACACGTTTGCACCGATCACATTAAATGACATTCCACTCATTTGCATTCGTCAACAGGTCAAGTTAAAAATATAATACAAAAACTCTGAAATCCGTAACCCAAGGAAATAAGTTATTCTGACATACCTTCCTCACTTATTTGCATTCTTAAATCTACGTGTCTTACGTTTTTTAATTATAGAAGGAAGCAAACGATCCAAGCTGTGACCTGATGTCGTATGGCCACCAACATCCGTGGTTTTAGTTCCCAGCATAGGAACTGGATAAGGAATTGAAGAGGATAGGAAGGCGATGAGAACTTCGGGATGACAGACATCATGTGACCATATGCAGATGTATTAAAACATATACTGTGAGGTCAAGGTCAAACTGGCCAATTCGTTCAGCTACCAAGACCATACTTTTATATTGCCCATCTTTCGCATGCCATCAAATCGATCGATACAGAAGACAAGGTATGAATATTGACATAAAAATGCTTAACCGCGATATCCAATAAAGCGGAAAACGCAATGAGTTATTCATTTCAACTGTATGTTTGCATGCATGTGCAGTGAATCCACTGCAACTTTCCACTTTCCACGTGCGCCGTCGCCGTCGCCGCGCCCACTTAGCGGAAAAACAACTTGTTTGTTCAACTTTAATCCACTAGAGCGTAGAAAGAAAGCAATTGATGTATGTTAATTAAAACAATAAACAAATCGTTATTGTCATACATAATCAGCTTGATTGATGAGCTTCAAATATTTTTAGCAAATTATTTAGTAAGTTGATGGCAGTAGGGTACGTTGAGGTGATAATCTATGAAATCGATTGAACCTTTTAATCGGTAACATTTTGACTTCTAAAAGATCTCTTGTAATCTGAATGTTGATGGTAAATCCACAGATGATTACTCTCACATATTCTCTGTTGAAAACAAATACGATACAACACAGCGATACTATCTTTCGCTTTTAATTATTTAGAAACGAAATTGAAACTCACATTTTGATTGTGACTACACATTATTTGATTAATACAAAAATATTTTAATAATTTAAGAAAATATTTTTTTAGGAAATCAATCAAATCAAATCAAAGTATAATAAATTAACTTTTATTGTATCTACGAGAATTATCGTAAATCATTTTACATTCAATTATACCTAATACAATTGTCACAATAAAATAAATTATAATAAATTATTCACTGACGTAGATTGAAATCGACGGAACTTCTGTTGTTTGTCACTGTAGTGTCAATGCTTTGGCTTGAGGCTTTCATACTTTTGGCTCAGTGCGGAAGTGGTTCGAAGAGTTGCTTAGACGCTAGATGCTGGTTGTTCGCCCTTGTGTAGGTACGGATCTAGCGCGCCCTCTTTAACTGGTCGCACCACGTACAGATTCCGCCTTCGAATTAAAGACTAAAATAAAAATTTTATAATTACTTATTTTTAATATTTGTTTCAAAGATATGATATTAATTCTTACCTATGGTGTCCATCGGCGTGAACTTGGAATGTTGTTTCACCAGTGGGCCCTTCCTGGCTGAACAGTTTCCTAAGGGCAATGATACCGGCGATTGTCAAAGCGACCTTACTGGCGATGAGCGCTTTGCCGGCAATGACAGCTAACGTCTTCAGAGCCATGCCACCCACTATGCTAACGGTTGTCAATACACCGAGCATAAGATACGGCAGGACCTTCTTTCCTGTACATAAATAAATAAGCTTTTTTATAATTTGTCTCAGAAAAAGTCACTAAGATATAATAAAAATGCACGCACCTCTACCTCTACCTTCCGTAGACAAATCGAGCGACACAGAATGAGTATTTAATAATTGTTCGAATTTTCTGCGTAACATGGTGTCGAGTTTTTCTTCTGCTGACATACCAGGGAAGAATCGAGGCTCCGCCAACGCAGGAGGTGCATCGGACTGTCTCACCAATGTCAATCCATCGGCCAGTTGTACGTTCTCCTGTGCGACATATCAAAGTATTAGTATCGTGTATAACGATCACTGGGCACTAATTATAACTTAAACACTGCACTGCCATCACCTGTTCCACTGCTCTCGTGAGGGCCGTTAAAGCTTTACCCTTCAAACATGCCGTTAAATGTTTATGCGCACTGCAATCGTCGTACACTTTCTGTAACATGGAGAATTCCGCCGACTGCCACCACGAGCTTTCGTCGGCTCTACCACTATCTACTTCATTCTGAACGTAGTCTTCCGTGTCCATTCTACGTGACCTTCTCGGGCCATGAACGTGACCGGTGACGACGGCCGCAAAGATAAGCGAAAACAAAGCTATCCGAAAAGTGGAACTCATTTTTATTTTTAATAACGCGCACAATACTAAAAATATGAAAAAAATACGTTTATGAGGGTAGCCCAGCGACAACTGGCGGCCGGAGTGGCGG
>JWHW01035263.1:14633-32288 GCA_000931545.1 Papilio glaucus | reverse complement strand
GCGCGGACTTACGTAACTGAACTTGAAAATGATTGAGAATCATTTTCCAAGCCAATTTCACCGATAAAATGCCCGACAAAAAGTAAATATACGGTACCGATTGCACTAGTGTGTTCACGTCTATGAGTGTGTGCGTGAGAAAATGAAATTACGGATGGTCCGCACTACACACGCAAGTGTGTAAGTGCGGACCATTCGGGCGCACGTTTCACTCACGGACGACCGGTTGCAGGCAACTTGCGGTCCTGACAAACGTATCAATGTTATTTCAGTCTTTAACGATGCGCCCGCAGAGTGCAAGTTCTCGCTGCACTCAAACTTGGCCTCGGTCAGCTGCAAGCCAATACCGCGGTACGGGTGTCTGTTGACTGACACGAGGAACTATCCACATTAACGAATAAAAGAAAGTAAGAGTTGCAAAGAAGTGCAGTCCGCTGGTATGCAACAATTTAAAAATAAATTTCAAGCTTAACAATCAACGAATATATATTAACTGTTTTATTACATTAAAAGAAGTTTATTCAATATTGTCACACTTCATATTACTTTTTGTGTCGGGAATAAATAACTGGTTTTATTAATTTTAATTTACCGCTGATAATTTCAGGAAACCGCCTAGGTGGGTAACATCGCTGCGCCTATTGCTGAAGCCTAACTATAGTAAGAAAACCCTATTAGCCTCTCGTTTGAAATGTACTATTACTATCTAATGTAAGAGTAAAAACACTAACAATTAAACCCCGTTTTCCTTTTTAAATTTTTGACAGATTCCTAATTCTATAAATGATTCTATTAATGAAAACAATCGACTTATTTTCCATTCCATTCTAGCCATAGCCATTCAATTTTAGCTCAAGGTTTTGTATTTTTTGCACAGAAATAGTCAGGTGTTTAAATGTCTATAAATCGATTTAATAAATTGATATTCTATTTTTCCTCCATTTTTCTATACAAGACTTAGTTATTAATGCTACAGAGGATTCGAGAGATTATTTCAGTGCATATTATAATCATCAGGCAAGTTCCCAAAAAAAAAAAATTCTTAAGAACCCTTTATATGTTTTATGGAAAGATCACCTTAATAAATTTCATTGTAATCGATAGGCTCGAAAATATCAAGGGACGTTGTGGTGGATTCGATCCCACGACAGTTTCGCAATCCATGCCCTTAAACAATAGGCTATTGGCGCTTCTAATAGATTATTTTTAGCATCACTTTAATAAAATTAAGGAACGAAAAGGAAGGAACTTCAGGACGGAAAGGAACATAGGCTTGCATATGTGAAAAGTTAGTTGGGCGGAGTGTATTAGACTAAGAAGAAGATACTCGTAAAAATAATAAAAAGATTATTTTGCAAAAAAGCGTCGAGAACAGACATGATTTGGTTAAAATCCACTGAATAATAGCAGGGGACCGATCATTGTACCGGGGGGCACCTAAGTGGACGACTGTCGGCTGAAAAAAAGAGAAGAAACATTGGCTTTTTTAATATTGAAATATAATTTTTTTTAATAATTATTTCAATCTATGAGACCTACTTTACTAATAAGAGTCATTCCGCAAAGGTCTTCATGCGTGACTTCGCATCAGCATCATAATTATTCATTGATGATTCATATAAGTGTCTCCGGGCTAAATGTATCACCTAGCAACACCATATGTATACAGATGTTTGTCACTATAATTAACATCTTGACCTGTAATATTTTTATTTTTGATTATTGTCTGGTTAATTACAATATTTTGGTCTGGTTATGATTTATGATACTTATGTTTAATAGCTAGTTGCTCTTTAACGAAGTCTTTGAAAAAGTGTAATAACTTACTTTCTTTCCTTAATACGTAATATCCTTCCATTTTCCATACTGCCTTTATTCTTTATTCCCTATCCTTCTTTTTTCCCTCGAAACGTCAATAGCCTAATGGTTAAGCGTACGGACTGCGACGCGTGAGGTCCTGGGTTCTATTCCGCCATTCGACTATTGTAGTGAACCCGGTACTACCAGAAGCTTAAGCTGAGTTGGTAAAGACATGATAAATTATTTCCATATTCTACTAATATTAAAATACAATAACTTTGGTTGCGTCCAATACGCACTTTTTCACGATCATTTCCGACGTCGCAGAACGTTCCAGGATCGATGGTGTTGTTTATATTTATTCAGCTTTTATTTTTCGCACAGTTGACTCATTTAACAGTTAATACCAAAGGCACGCCTACTAATGAACTTCTTTAGTTTCAAATCGATAAATAATTTTCAAATCTAAACTTTTTCTAGAGTTTTGGAATAGACTACATAAGTAACGTAATCGAAATGTTAGTATTTTTCGATTTGACCAAGAAACACGTCAAATTGTGAATAATTCGATCAACATATTAACGTAGTTATTACATTTTCAATACATAGTTGACAATTTGCCGGTATTATGGTTATAAGAAATATATGTGGCATAGTGAGATTATAAAATGACGAGTTTACAATATGACAGTAACACTAACGTTACACGGTAGGGGTGGCGGCAAAGATGAAGTAAAGTAACCACTTTACATCTCTCGTAGTCAACAAAAGTCTGCGGCATATCTCCTACTGAAAATATACAAATAAAACATGTAAAACCTGAAAATATAGATATCATGAATGTACTTTAAATAAACTTTTTTCAATTAGGTGATCCGTTATTATCGCTTTGTTCGGCGTTTGAAATATTAGATACAAACTTGTTAACAATGTGCGCGAGAACTTTCCCATGGTGAACTAGGAAAATAGTGCGGTAGTAACAAATACATAAGTGGACGCTTATGACACCAGAATCGGTTTCTATAATCGACACTGCGATGTGTGCACTCGGTAGAGTGCAACTGAGCCATATTATTTTATTCACGCTCCGCGATCGAATTTAAATTGTATAACGGTATAATTACTAGTTTACCTGGTCAGTATGGGTCAGGTCTCATCTAATAATATCTGATAGAACTGTAGTTATAAAAAAGCCTTCCTAATTGCACAAAAACTCGCAGAATGTTAAGAGTACTCTATAAAAAAACTAGTGATCCCCTCCGGCTATGCCCGGGTAGCCGTTTCGGAATCTTTAGGAAACATACATACACACATCGCCTTTTATATACGTAGGTACATAAAAGGCCATGTGTGTATGTGCATATGCACCTGTTAGCTATTTAAATAGCCTTAAATATGGATCCAAAATTCCACCGGATTTATAAAAGGCCCGTTTTTGGCACCTTACCCTAAACCTAAAAGCCCTTAAAGCCACACGGACCACCTTATGTACCTGTGCTTAACACACCCTAACTAATATTATAAATGCGAATGTGAGGTTGTTTGTTTGTTACACCATAACTCCTTAACGAATAATCAATGATGATCAAGGTATGAAATTTTTCACGTCAGGGGTACATAAAATTATATGGGGTACCTTTTTGCCCGAAAAACAACTTCCCGAGGAATCGTAAAATAAAACCTAATATATGGTTGCCAAGGTAATGTATGAAACGACAATAACATCTTTTTAACATTTTATTGCATAACATGACTTATATTACCATTGCAACGAATAACAACTTTTTGACATTTACACCGTCGAAAACATTCACATAGAACATGTTGTCATCTTAGTTTTTTCAGCAAAAAAGATATAAATATAAGTTATTTGACGCGAAATCATGTTACAAAAATTTCCAGCTATGAAGATAAAAAAGGAATGCGTGCGAAGTCGCGTGCAACAGCTAGTAGTCAATACTTGTTTGTATGTTTTTTACTTTAAATTAATTAACGCAAGGCAACGATTGTAATTTTATCAGTATTGTTTGTTATAAAGTGCACTTCCGCATAGTTGCTGTTTGTAAACTGCCATCTACCGGTCTACTAATATAGCATTTAAAATTTCACGATATCCTTATGGAAATATGTACAGAAAATGGAAAAAGATGGCAGTGTACCAAAGTGCCTTGTCCTTATTACGTCTAAAACTTTGTTACGCCTAATAAAAAGTGGAGCCTAATTTTTTTATGTTTATCAAAAAGCATAGCGAAATATGTATGGATGTATAATCTGAAATACCAAATATGAAACAATGTAGGAACTTGAAACACCTTCGAAAACGTCAAACGTCAAATATAGTTTTGTTTACGTCGTGAAATTAACCAATTTTCATTTCGCAGTCATATTTTAATTGTTATCATTATAATCTGTGACGTCAATAAGTGCTTTTGAAGATTTTTCTTTTAAACTAACCAAAATTTAAACAATAACATGGTAACTGAAGTTGATCTTTCATATCAAGGCAATGACCCAGGAGCTGTAAAATTTGGGAATTTCATCAACTATTACTCCTTTCACAATTCAAATCAAAGAATAGAAAGCCTTCATGCTTCAATGTTTTCAAAGCTTAACACTAAAGATATTGTATGTTTGGATATTGGATGTAATACAGGAGAACTCACAAAAGAGGTTTATGAGTATTTAAAAAATGAAATTTACCCTAAATCCATAATTCATATCCTAGGTGTAGACATTGATCCAATCTTAATACAAAGAGCTAAGGACCACATAAATATTAGTGATATTTCATTTATAAAATTAAACATCATGAATGAAAATGAACAAAATATAATTAAACAATACTTAAATTCACACAATAGAAAAAAGTTTGACATGGTGTTTTGCTTCTCAGTAACTATGTGGCTCCATTTGAACACTGGTGATGAAGAATTTCTAAAATTCATAAAATCAATAAAGGAATATACAAACACATTAATAATAGAGCCACAACCATGGAAGTGCTATCGGAATGCTCAAAGACGAATGAAAAAGTCTGGAAGTAATTTTCCTCTTTATGACACATTGAAAGTAAGAAGCAATATTGAATTAGTTATAGAAGACACTTTAACAAAAAATGGTTTAATTAAAGTATATGAATCTCCTCCTACAAAATGGAATCGGAAAATACAAAGTTTTCATTTGGTACAGAAATAAATATTAAGAAAACTTTTGTTAGGTTAAATTTTTTATTTTTATGTTATCACTTCTTCCATACTTGACGCACATTCTACTTTGATATCCTTATTTAATACTTTAGAGTTCTCTGAATCTTGTCCTTTTAACAAATGAATTACCTGTAAAATGACAATTAGAAAAATTATCAAGTGAAAACAAAGCTACCTTTTCACTATATAAGATATTATATACATTTTAACTTGCTATTGGCCTTTACACTGTATGATATTGTTTGACTTCATTTCTGTTCATTATTGGACTGTATCCTCGAGAGACAACGGAGTGGAAGGTGTGTAGGGACGGGAAGGAGAAATATGTAGTTTGAAAATATCCCTCTGTCAGTTGAATAAATATTTGTAGCTTTAGATTTATTACACTACAGTGTAAACAGTTCCATATTATAGTACATTGAGCCATATCTCATCTTAGGATGTGATGTATGTATAATACATTATATCTCTTAGTGAATAGCCCACACAAAGATTTAATGCTTAATTAATTACAACTCCATTAGTTGAATGTACTTCCTTGTGTAAACTGATACTACAAAAGTTAAAGTGGTTTGTCCTGTGCCAAAATCCTTTTGAATAGGTAGCATAATGGCTCCTATGCACTGTGCTGGCAGAGGCGGCAAAGCCCTGCGAGTTTTAGACATGCGCTTAAGCTACCGGTACAATCAGGCCCTCGACAATTGTTGCAGAGCAACATTTCAGTTGTGACATACCCTGGCTGTTTTTTATGTGGCTATCCTGGCGAATCAAATACGCTCTGGCCACCAGTTTAGTGTGTAGGAGCCATTACACTTACAGTTTACTCTGGTATAAATGATATTCATGGGTAGCAGTTCTTCACTTGATATTAGTTGAGCTATTATTGGCACAATTACTGGTAAAAGTAGAAGAGTATTCATTAATGACTTGAGAGAATTCTTTATAATATTGCTACATTGGCTATATTTCATTGGCAATATTTACCTGCCCAGATGTATTGCTAGTTGGTGCTGACAATCTTTCTTCGGGTGCTTTTCTCTTCACTGGTGTTTTTGTTTGTGCACATACACTAAATAATAAATGACAAATAAGTAAATATGTAATTCCAATCTGGTGGCACGGCAGTGCCGCCGCTAAGTCGAGCACAGCCGTAACCATCCTTTTCTCCAAGCAACTCATGGTACTTTTGACCCCCTTGTAACTTTGTTGTGGATAAAGCTGGGAGTCTGAATTTTTGAGGATCAAGGGATATACTATAACTGGCTATATTGCCAATTTATCTAATAATTGTAGTTTAGGAGTTAACACTAGTCAAAATTCTTAATTTTGCCACACTGATCATCAAAATTCAAATTGTACTTGTAGCAGTCTCAAAGACTTAAATTTTTTAACTTAGTTAATCTATAGAGAAAGGAAAAAATGAGAAATCCCTGAAATTGTTTAGTATATTGTCAATCATATTTAATAACACCACAATTGTTAAAGTATAATCTATAACTTCTCTTACAAGTACATCTAAATAGTGCACTTAAGAATAAACTATTTAAATTAGCTGAATAGGTGCCATTCAAATGTCAAGTCATTCATTCAGTTGATCTAGATAGGATTCATTAAAAAAAAAGACGTTTTATCCGTTTTTTCAGGCAAGGAGTAAAATAAAAAATGGTAATAACAATAGTATCATCCAGGTAATATGATTTTATCCAAATAATACATATTGTTTCCAAAATAACAGTAGTGCTAGTAATTATGTGACCGTGACAGTAAAAACTTACCTGGGTGATGATTCTGCCAATGGGTGTAGTAACATCGTCATTTCTGCTAACTTATTAAATGCAGCACCTGCTTCCGTAAATATTTGTCCTACCTAAAAGAGGTTTTAATATCAATTTATTTCTCAGATTAATAAGCACATTAAAATGCATACAATGTATGCGGCAAAAGCAGTAGTTGAGATAGGTGTCATGTACCTGTTTGGAATGGAGTTTCTTTCGCTTTATATTTTTTGTGTTTGTATTGAGTAATGATTTAATAAAAAAAGGGTATTTAAAAGTTAAAATTATAAATATTTTTGCTTATTTTCAAAAGTGATGTCAAGCTGAATTAACTGAGAAAAGTTTTAATTTCTTAGGTAATCAGGAAGTGCCTCAAAAATCACTAAGATGCAAAAAGATTTCAATTTTAGGTAGCGTTTTTCATTGTTACTTTCTCGGTCTCAGCCCGCATACAAACTAATAACGTGCGATAAAGAACTCCTTTCTCCTTTAAAATGGAAAAAAACTAGATTTTTCGGAGATAATTTTATTTCTGTATTTTTCAAGCTTAACAATGCAACGAGTATTGGTTGACCATTGATATACAATTAAAATAATAGGTCAGTATAATAAAAGTTTACAGGAACTACCTTTGCTGCAGAATTATCCATAACTTGATCTTTAATTAAATATTTAACTATGATAAAATGATAATGACATGTTTTTGTTTTTATGCTTGTCAAATTGAAGTTTTTTTTTTTAATTTTATGACCTGGTAACATAGACCATTCAAGTTGAAGTTGAACAGCACCAAGCACAGCATCGCAGAATTGATGACAGCTAATCTCCGATTTTTGAAAAACTAGGCAATCTGAAATATGGTTTCGGGCCTTAGCGCGGCAAAACTAGAAACCGACGAAATCTACTCGGATATGTTCTCCTCGCGTTCCTCCTCAACAACTGGATGGATTCCCAAGCTCTGGGGCAAGCGTTGAAGGCACTCAAGACAAGCATAAAACGGGGCTGAAATGGATTTTAATTTCTGTAAAAGCCTGTGCGTGAGTGTGTATTAGTGTTAAATTGTTTTATGATGATATTACTAACAATGACTAGAAATAAAGAAAATAATGTGAGAAGTTCGTACAACAAACTCATTTTGTTTGAAGGACAATAAACAACTAAAGACTCAATTTAATTTTTAAAGTATGTTAATCTCCTCATTTACATGTGAAACATCAACGCAAACACGGAACGAGTAAAGTTATAACTGCGGCCCCTTAATTTTTTTTGCTCAGGATCTTATTTCTCTGCATCCGCGTCGAGGTAGTTCATGTACGACGATGAAATGCTCAATGAATGTACAGGCGAGGCCCTGTATATTTAAAAATATTTTTTAGGCTTAACTATTTGCCAAATCAATACTTTACAAGGAAGATATACTATACAGATACTTAATTTCTTGTGCCCGAGGTTTAGAGCACCCTGTTAATTTTTAGACAATGGTTTCTTTGACAGAAATATCTATTTATAAAACAAAAGATGAATAAAATCGGTTTTAATTTTTTTAGGAATATATGAGAGAATTAAAGAAAGCATCAAGCCATTTAAGCAAAACATTCAGATCTACATAATTTTTCAATTCTTTATCTATATCTTAGACTCTTAGTCCGTTTTGGATTATAGTCTATTTTGTCTATATTTTTGTTTTTAAAGCTGTCAATGGTTGTCGGTTGTTAATATTAACCTTAACAATAATATTACATAGCACGTAATAAAGATGTGCTTTATAACTTAAATGTTCTCAAAGAGAAACGTATGTGATAGATAGATGTTTTTCAGTCAGTGACGATATTTTAACATTGGTTATCGTGACACCTGTAATATTATTAAAATAAAATAAGTACAAAATGTATCAGAATAATCCTCGATTTAGACATTGGTCGCCGCAATTTAGACCACGAGGGCATTTTTTACGACCCCACTTTGTAACAAATCGGTATAGATATTCAGGACCACATGTACAAAATAACTATGAATTTTGGTGTGAAACTTGCGACAATGGTTTTCAGACATTACACATTTTAGAGAATCATAAATTACAACACCAAGTAAGTTATATATATCATATTATTTATTTTATACATCGTATCTCAGTTTAAAAAATCATACAAAATAAGACATAATAATACATTAAAATTCTAGCATATTGTAATTGAAGTAATTATTATTAATGAAAGGTCAGATAAGTATTATATTTTTATACCTGTCATATTTAAATTTACAACAATTACAATGAACAATAAGTATGGTGCCGACTGCCCAATTCCTGTCCTTTTCCCCTTCCAATCCTTCTCTTATAAGTAAGGGATGGGTAGCGGAAGAGGATATGACAAGGTGATGGATAGGAAAAAGAAACACCCATTTTCTTATCCCCTCCTCTGCACATTAAAGGTAGACAATGCATCTGAAACTGATTTGCTTGTGGATACCTATGGGTAGTGATCACTTAAGCTTACTTGTTTGTCACCTTGTTCTATATTAATAACATTGAAAAATATGTAATATTTAAATGATTTCCAACACTGATTTCACTTGTTAATCATTGATTGGGTTTACTAGTTTACTTTTTCACAGCCCTTAACTGCTGGTGACTAATGTATCAAAGAAAATGTTCTGTAGAACTAATTTACTTCTAATATTAAGCAGTATAGCATGTTTAATGATTTAATGAGTATATACAAAATTTCCAGAAATGTAATATTGATGGTTGTCAATTTGTGGCCCATCCCAAAATAATAACAAAACACATTCAAATGCAACATTCTACAGGGTTGTATAAAAAAATTGCAAAGTTAAATAATCCAGAGGAAATCCAAAAATGGAGAGAGGAGAGAAAACTAAAGTATCCAACAAAGAAAAACGTAGAAAAGAAAGCAGCAGAATTAAAAGAAAAGTTAGAAAGAGGTGAAATAATGGGACTGAGTACTAAAAGGCACAACAAACACTGTAAACCAGGTATTGTAAAATACTTTTTTCCTAAAAGTAATTTTCTAATTATTTAATTTTATCATTTTCATTGAAAATGTCTGCTTTCAGAATTATATTCAAGAGGGAAAAATAAGTTTGGAAAGGAAAAATTTCAAGGAAGACATAGAAATTATAAATTTAAAAATGAAAATACCTTAGTCCACCAAAAACCAAAGGCCCCAAAAAGGGTATGTAGAACAATCCCAAAACCAAATGATACACATAGACTTAATCCTTTTGCTGGAATACAACACATTATCATTGATGACAATGAAGATCAACAATTTGATGAATCACTTCAAAACTCCTTGATTGAAGATGATGATACTTATACTGAAGAGGTAACAAATAATGTGAAAGATAAATCACAATTGGAACCTACAGTATGTGGAGCTCTCTCAACTCTTATGAATAATTATGGATCGTCAGATGAAGAAGTAATCTCTGATATCACTGCTGTAAATAACTCTAGCAATGGTCCTTTAGATCATCAGGCACAGAATGATAAGATAGAAATCACTACTGTAAATAATTATAACAGTGGTCTTTTAGACCATCGGGCACATAATGATAAGACAGAAATTGCGAGAGATACAACTGATAAGAAACTAATACCTGTACCTGTATGTATAAATAATAAAAATAACAAAAGTGATGATGATAGTGGACCTGAAGAAGCCACTATTACTAAATCTATAGCAGATCATACTGTTGAAAAAAATATTGATAATGATTTGAAACAAAAAATAGAGAAGAAGCCCAGAATTAATCCACCAAATGTAAAACATTGTAAAAAACCAAAATATCAGTTGCCTTCCACTTTGCTTGTTAAACTGTTAAGCAGAGAAATAGAACAAGAGCGTAACATAATCCTTCAATGTGTCCGATATGTTGTAAAAAACAACTATTTTTATAATACCAGTACTAAAGAATAATACTTTTTATAAAAATATTTGTAATTGTTATTTAAGCAAACTGCTGACAAAAATTAATTGAATGGTCTTATTGATTTACAAGTTTAACTGCTATGGACGAAAACTCCTAGGTGTAAAACTCCTAGCCAGCAAAACTCTTAGGTGGGCTTTTCACTATAGGATATAATGTGTATATATTAAATCATATTGGAGTTAAACCTAGTTAATTTTTTTTAACACAACCTGGTCATCGGCGTATAAGAGACATTTTACACGTAGCTCACACATCTCAATCAATCTTAAATCAGAATAAAATAAATATATAATACCCTTTTTCCACTCCTGTGGTGTCGGCACAGTGTGATTGTAGTCCATACTGTATATCGGTTTTGGCTAAAGGTTTTAGTTTTTTTATCAATGTGATCAAAGACAATTCCGTTGCCGTGATAGTCTAATGTCGCAAGGGCTGTTATTGGTCGAGCGCAACCCTTCTCGTCAGGTTCGTCATTCATCTTTCCTGTGATAATAATCCCTGGCTAATTTCCATTCTTGTGGAACCAGCGCCCTCTTCCGTCTTCATGGAATTCTGGCAGTATCTCTTGTGTGTCGTAATATCACGTGCTTACTCTTCAAAAGGCCGCATGCGTAGACATTCAACTAAACATTTACACCACCTTTTGAACTATTTTCTCGTTCGCAGTATCTTCCAGTCTTTGTCAATAAATGAGCGATTTGGTAATGCACACGCACACTGTTTTTAGAAACCTCCATCGCTGGTAACAAATTCGCTGTCGACAATAATAGCAATAGCATAAATGTATTGTTCAGATTGGAAGTTTGCGAAAAATTTAGTACGGTTATATTAAATTAAAAAAATCCACTACCTTCCTTACGAAAAGAATTACTTTAAATGTAAACAGTTAATTACACTTTGAAATAACTGAGTGAAATTAATTATTGTGCATGCGCGCGCGGCTATCATTTGAAAGTTTGACCACGATCTCCCCCAGATTGATAATTTCCAAAGTGGAAGTTATAATATTTTAAGAATATTTTTTTTGTCCTAAGCAATCCCGGTATCGAAGCAAATGTAAAATTATACGGAACTGTTTTCAGTCATTCAAATGTGTCGAACTCCCTTTGCAATCCTTAAAATATTAATATCTATCGTTTGCGAAATAACAATTTCTAATAAGAAATCCATACATATAATAAATATGTAACTGGTCGCTGTCTGTACATTTTTACATACAAGAGATTTGAGAAAAACTATTAATAGAGGCCTTCATAAACGCAATAAAACCCAGAACTATGATTATTAGACTTTTTGTACGTGCCTTTGTTACCGCTAATCTCAGAAACGGCTTAATCTATTTGGGTGCGGTTTTCGCTAATGTATTGTGGTATGCTTCACTTAACATTTAGTGTTTGTTTTATCATAATCGGTATAAACCGATATTTATAAAAATACAAAAGTTATATCAATTTAACTGTGCTACGCCCATATTGTGTCGACCACACATACGCGGGAAAAGGGCAGGGAGATGAGATTACGGTAGTATTAAGTAGGTAATATTTCGTTGGCGGGTAAAACCGTGGGGCATTGCTAGTAAAAAATATGACAACGTTAAAACAAAGTAAACTCAAAAGACCGTATCATATATGATACGGATGCGCGTGCAGCCGTCAACGGCAGGTCCGCCACGAATGTGAATATTTAAGTTTCATAACCTTAAATACCACAAAAAATTAGCGATTTTGGTATTTATCCTTTTGAATTTCCTATTTTGTTTACTTTAAAATTTTCCCTGGACAGAGGGCAAAACAATAAAATAATTATCCAAATCGGTCCAGCAGTTTCGAGAATGAGCATGACTAACGAACAGCACTCAATTTTTATATACATATATAGATGTGGAAATCGATCATCTGATTCCCACATTTTATACCTAACCCCAAATGGAGAGATCTATTTTTCGTCAAATATGTGAACCTTACCAATTTGTTAAACCTAAACCTAACCTAAAACCTTTAGCATTCAATTACAGCTGGCATTTTTCTCATTATTCATGATTTTAATAAATTGACATGACAAATAAAAAATATCTTTTCCCATATAATCATTTATTCTTAAAAAGAAATTTAAGACTGTGGTGCAGCTGTGGTGGTAGTAGCAGCAGCCTCTTCCCGAATACGATCCTTCTTGAGAGTGCCCATGAAAGCAGCCTTATCAGCAGGTGTTTGGAAGCGACCATGTCCAAATTTGGATGAGGTATCAATAAACTTAAGGTTGATTTTCTCAAGAGCAGCCCTCTTGGTATGCACACGAAGTGACTGAAAACAAATAAGTTTGTAGTATAACAATGTTCGGCAACTTCACGACTAGCGCATATTTTGTGTGTAGGATTCCAGCCAGCCCAGCTCCCCAAAGAACCCCAGCGACCCTTGTATGTTGCTGGTGATCTCTGGGAGTGATCCCAGTGAGCCGAGATATTTAACCCTAGTATAACAATGTACTAACTCAAAGGATTAACATGTCATCATAAATTAATCTTATATGCTTGACCCCTATATAAAAATAATGGGATTCGAAACTACTAAACATTATTATATTCATTTATTTTCTACTCACCTTTCTCAATGTAATGACTCGCTTCTTGGGACCCATGCAACAACCCTTAATCATGACAAAGTCATTATTAACTTCACCATAGTGAGGGAACCCACCCATGGGGGTAATGGATTTCTCAGACAGGTCATACTCAGTAGAGGCATTATTTTTGATGACTTTCCCATCCTTGGTGTGGATTCCTGAAAATGGTAAGTAAATCAACTTAATTTTGATATTAAATACAGATATGAACTTACATATCCCTACAAAAGATTTGAGTACAGTCATGTGTTAGTTTACTTTGGTAGAATGAGTAAGAATTATATAATGTAATTCTGTCCCTATGTTTAGTGATCACAATGCCCATGAACATCCAAGGACCCTAAGTTGTATTTAGCTTGGAAATATCGCTGAGGATAGATCATTTCACAACACAATATAGACACTAGTCTATATTATCAAAGTTATATTGGCTATTCCCAATGTTGTTGAACCACACCACAACAAGTACCACACTTTCCAATAAAGGTATATGAATATTTATATGCCTATAATATATATTATGCCTAGTGTATAAAATTCATACTAGTTACCAAAACATTCTATCCTTTTATAACCAACTTAGCAGGTGTGATTGTATAGATTATTTGTAATAAAAAAAAAACAGGAATTCAGTAATTCACTATTGGATACTGTTGTAGAAAACAAACCTTGTCCAATCCTGTAGATCTTCTTATTCATTTCAGTTCGGTGATGGTAGCCCTTCTGACCAGCTCTGGCAACAGTGAATGAAACTCTGGAGGGATGCCATGCTCCAATACAAGCTACTTTACGTAGACCCTTGTGTGTCTTACGTGGAAGCTTCTTAGTGTGCCAACGGGAAGTTACACCTGACAATTGAGGGATAATAAAAAGTTATTTTAACCACATATGAAAATATATGAAAAATTAAATGATTGAAGTTATTTTGTCTTATGTAAATGCATATAAAGTAACTGTCAGGATAAGGGCAAAGATACTATTTTTGATAAGATATATTTTGACAATGATTTTTTTTACCTTTGTAGCCTTTGCCCTTTGTTACTCCAATGCAGTCAATCATCTCATCCGGAGTAAAGACTGAATCCACTGGAATAGGTTTTTCTAAATGTTCCCTGGCCCATTTTACTTTATCTTCAATTGTTCCTCCATTCACTTGAATCTCCATAATATGAGCCTTCTTCTGGCGTTGTTTCAACAACTTCATTTGAGTATGAGCTATAACCCTGATCACACTGCAGTAACGGATCATTTTTTTGAAATCCTTTTCAATGGATTTCTGACCAAGCTCATCTTGCCATTTCTTGCTGGCTTTTGTAAAAGCCTTCTTCTTGCATTTATACCTGATTAAGTCAAAATTTAACACTTGCTGCAATTAAAAAAGCTATGCCATCTCATCATTGAGCGGAGATAACAAGGCCATTATATGCCCAAGGCATACTTAGAGTTGAAGCCCTCATCATGTTGAGAGGAGAGCTGTATACAATTATTAATAAATGCAAGTATAAATCGAACAAATTCAAAACTATAATAACGACGAGTAATACATACCAGTTCTTGTAGAAGCGGCGTCTACAGTCCTCGGACATATGTTCTGCCCAAACAGTCAACAATGCGCGAAGACCATGTGGTGTTTCAATGTAGCCAACCACGCCGACGCAAACCATTGGTGGAGTCTCAATAATGGTAACAGCCTCCACAATTTCCTTTTTGTTGATCTCTTTAATAAATTAAGTATATTAATAAATATCCATGTTTATTTACCATAACCATATAAATACTATAAAGAAAAAAAAACTCACTTGATCCAGGACGGTCAGGTTCACGAACCACGTGGGTCATGCCAGCCTTGTATCCAATAAAAGCGGTAAGGTGGACAGGTTTGCTTGGATCATCTTTAGGGAAAGCCTTGACTTTACCGCGACTACGACGGGACCTCTTCTTGGGATAGAATCCCATAGACCCATGGCGGGGTGCCGAAAATTTTCTATGCGACTGAAAATGAAAATCATCGTTTTAACACATATCACATTTACGAAATTCTAATTTAAGTACCAACAAAATCATCAGTCCGCCCTAGAAAAATCTTCACACAGATTCAGGTTCTAACCGTATTAATAAAACTAGTGGATCATCATTTGGAACTTGACTTAACGAAAATACATATCAATTTACAATGAAAATGTAACAACAATCGCTGTTATTTTGTTTAAAAATGAAATAAATCAAGGATCTTAAGGAAAATTATCAATTCGAAATCGAGCTACTAACCATGTTGGATCACTGTCGCAACAAAAATGGCCGAGTTGTAGTGTAGTTTCGTGTAATGTAATGTAAGCAGCAGCGTAAGGTCGTGGTGACACCTGACATGAGTTGAATCTTAGGCATTAGCTAAAAGGCTTTTGGCCACGAAAAAATATTTTGATTCGCCATGTAAATTGATATAAAACTTCATTCTAAAAAGGACCCTGTGACCCATTAATATATATTATACATAAAATAATAATACATTCGGTATCATTGTAAATCTAAACTAATTACCAACAAAATGCATAGTTTGTTAGGATATGGGTAGACTTACTTAACACGCTGCTCATATGAGACAGCGTCGTTTCAATGAGAAAAAGGACGAGGAGAGGACGGAATCCACTTCCAGGGCCATTTCAAAACAAACTAGTGAAGAACGCAAAAATAGGCTAAATTACATAAAAAAAGTTCTGAACATAGAAATTTTCAAAAAAATGTAATCACAGTCTTTGCATGATAGACGAACGTATATCTAACGAGACGGGGGAGCAACGTGCTCCCCGTCATGGCTTGATACACAGTCGTTTTAACACTAAACGAGAACACCGTCAATGTAGTCGAAGTCAATTAAATATGCTTTATTAAGAATTACTCAAAAACAACAGAACAAATCTTGACCAAATTTACATGATAACAACCAACTTTCGAACAAAGAACGATAATGAACAAAAGTAAAAACGTAAGTAACACATCGCTCACCCCGGCCTTCTACTCCGCGGCTACTGTAATTACTTGCGCGTAATTTTTGCTTACTTTGTAATTTAAACTTTTGATATCTTCTAAACTATTTGTTATAATGTTATAGTGTAGGAGACAATTATAATCTACATTTAATACTCTACCTTAAAACGTATTTATTAAGGTGAGATAACCAAGAGATATGCTATCGCTGACTTTTATTTAGCATTTTTAAACGTGTACAATTCTTTCATACTTCATTTTATGTACACCTATAGCTTACGTAAGCTAAGAAAGTAAAAATCAACTTTGTCATTTACGCATTAAAGAATAACTTAAAAACTACTGGTCAGATCTTGACTAAAAAAAATGGGACCAATGACCAATTGGCTCTTGAACAATAAAGAAATGAAAAGAAGCATCGAAATCGGATCATAAATCTCGGCGTAATCGATGTACGTACATAAAAAAAAACAATCGATTTGATAACCTCCTTCTTTTAGAAGTCGGTTAATAACCAATGTGGTTACCATATAGAATACAACCGTTACGCATGGTTACGTACAAAGTTTAGATAACTTGTAAAAACTCGACCATCGATGCAGCAGCATCTAACAAACAATGTTATTAAAATGAATAAGTTTGTATTTATATATATAACACAAGGTTGCGCTAGTTTCCTTACAATTTTTTTTTCATCTAGTACTGCAGTTTCGTCAGCCCTAGTCATGTCAGTTTGGAAGCCGTCAGACTTATCAAGCTATTTTATCCAACGATATAAACAAACTGATGAGTGATCTAATAAATTGGCCCCAGGCTAGTAGTAATCTACTATAACTCCCTGTGATTACCCCGTCCTTCCGTCCTTGCTGTAATAACGGTTCTATAGTTCTACTGTCTACGTGAGGAAAAGGAATAGGATAGGAATAGGAAAGAGAACAGGTTACATCTACGGTCTGTCATTATTAATCTAACGAATGTTCTGATCTTGAGAATGAAGATGAACATGAGATTCGCTATCAACGTACGCAAACGAGATAGCAACATCCCTTAGTGAATCGAAACGCATTTAACATAGCGATCGCATGTTATACTAGTGTTACACAATTTAATAGAGAATTGCATAAACTATTTATAACTATATGTATTTATTGTTGTAAAAATGACAATCTTCTTCTTCTTCTTGCCCTTTTCCCACTCTTGTGAGGTCGGCACAGTATGATTGTAGTCCATACTGTTTAGGTTTTGGCTATAGTTTTTACGGCCGGCCGCCTACCTGACGCCAGCCCTCCTTGGGAAAAATGTTGTAAAAATGACAA